>LN483895.1:79041-92867 GCA_900002565.1 Culicoides sonorensis
AAAAAATATATGGTCAATTTGAAAATGTGCCATAAATAAACAATTATATTGTTCCAAGGCTTGAATCAGATTCTAGGTAGTGTTAACACTATTTACTTTTAAAGTCAGAGTGTAACACTAAAAACGGTTAACGAGCGTTTTACAGTGTAGAGATTGCTTTACTATTTATTACTTAAAATTGTTTATCGTAAACAAGGAAAAATATGTTTCATTTCTTAGAATATTACCTAATTTGATATTATTTTTGGTAGATTTTATTCCATTATAATAAATAATTTATCATATTACAACTTGCACAAAGAGTTGTGCATTGTCACAAATAAAATCAACAGAAGCCATATAATTGAAACTTTAATAAAATTCACAGCAATTTACATAACAAAATTATAATAAAATGTAATTACTTCCGTCATGCATGAATATTTGTAAAACTTTATAATGTACAAATGAATTTTATTGTAAAAAAAATATAACTTTAGACATTTACCCATTGTTTATATTTATAATAAGTATTGAAATACTTCAAACTATCTCATATGCCACACAATGCAATACGCATTTCCTTCCAAGAAATAAAAATACACATTAAGTTAAATAATGAAAGAAAATCATTACAAACATTCTATACAGTTGTTATTATAATTCTAAATATGTTTGCATTAATTTCCAATTCATTCAAAGTTCAAACATAAATGTATTTTACTTGTCCACATAGCTTGAATCATATGTTTTTTAATGTTAAATGATATTGCAATTTTTTTCTTTTGTTTCATAACACAAACATTATTTTTTATGTAGATACACATTTTTATTATTATTTCATTTTTAATGAACTAAATTAACAACAAATAACTTCATTCATATCGCAACTTCAGTAAACTCTTGAAACTTGGATTTGTTGTTGTTATTTATTTATTTTGTTATGACATACATCATTTAAGTACATTCCATTCACCTACAAACGTATCATTGTATTTTGTTTCTAAATACAAAAGGGCGCCAAAACAAAGATCAATGACCTCTCCTGTTTATCCTGTAAAATAATGAAAAAAGTTGAATGCGCATCAAAATAACGCACTTGTTTTCGTTTTCTTCATTTATTGAGCATATAAAATATTAATGTACTACCTGTTGTTGAAATACGATACTCCCTTCGGTTTGAATAAAAAAGAAAATATGAGTAGTAGGGAAAACTGCCTATATAATTACATTCCATACTAAGTTACCACCCTTTATGCTTACAATTTTTTTAAAGTATACAAAAATGTACATCAATTTTTTAGTTCAATATGTATATTATATATTTATATTTTTGATACGCGCCGACGATATGCGTTTAAAATTACTATGATGAAGATAAAGCACACAAATATTGTTCATGTCCGATTTTCTACTCCCTCTTCATTGAATATTTTTAATAAATTGCATAATGTTGATAAAATTTAAATTGTTGTTAAGGGTAGATATTTAAATTAGACATGTCCTGTCGAGAATCTCGACTCGAGATTCTCGGCCGAGAATAAGTAACTTCTCGACTCTTGGTTCTCGACATTTTGTCAAGATTCTCGAGTCGAGAACTTTTACATAAAAATGTTAACGTAAAATTCTTCTCACAATCAGTTCCAACACATTTTTTTATTTTCTATCTATTTTTTCCCATCTTTTTGACCAAAAAAATTTTTTTGTATAAAAACATGTTAAACGGTAAAAAAAAAATTTGTTCACCACACCATCTTCTACATCTTTCAAGAACAAACATCATACTTATTCATACAAAACCTTATCATTATTAAATTTTTTATTAGAAGAATAGAAAATAATTTAAACCCTTGTTGTTCGGTCTTTAGGACAGATAATTTTTTTTCTTGAACAAATTTTATATTTTAAGAAAAGAAGCTCTAAAATCCTGAGAGCTAATGGGAGAAAATAGATTGATAAACAAAGCCGAGCAGTTGATGGATATTTTGGATGGATATAGGGATCAACCTTATGTCGATAATTTTATTTCAAGATTATAAGTGAAAAAAATAAAAATATAGCTGATACTTTCTACTACTTGGTAACAAAGAAATTGTTTCCGCTCTCAAAATATTTGAATAATCCTCATAAATACATTCAAAAGGACACATTTTCAGATTATAGTTGAAAAATAGATGTAAAAAGGTTCATTTTCTTCTTGGTTTGTTTTTCTCGATTCTCGACCGAGATTCTCGATTTTTTTGTGTTCTCGACTCTCGATTCTCGATTTTTGAAAATTCGAGAAAAAGGACATGTCTAATTTAAATATAATTCGATATTTATTTATGCATAACAACAACTAGGTAAAATCCATGATATAGTCGAAAAAATCGGCAGACGCCGTTAAGGTATTGATTTGTTTATCTAAAATTATTATTTAAGAATGAAATTTTCATACATTCTAATGTTTCAATGAATCGATTTAAAGCGAAGAATTCTCTTAAATCAAAAAAAAACACAAATGGTTGTTAAATTAAACTTGTAGTATTCTAGAGCAAGTGATACGTCAATAGAAAATAAAATACTAACTCAATTTAAATGTTTTCTCAATGGATTTAAAATTTTATAATCAATTGAGTGAAGTTTCCCTTCACATTTATTCCCTTACTATAATATTTTACCTTATTCATCATGTAATAATACATTCAAGCAGAAAGTATATGAATATAATCCAGACATCTCGTTACCACTCAATAAATCCATTAATTTTAATTTTATGCATCCTTTTTATTCCATGTTCAATGAATAGAAATGTATTATTGCCTATCTTATCTGCTCTTGTTAAAGTAATTTGTATGAAATTATTCTTTTTAATAATAAAAGTGACATTTAAATTAAAGAGACATTAAAGGGTAAAATAATGTCGATTTTCTTTTGAATAAAGTGTTGGAATTGCATAGAGAGATTAAGCTGATTTTATTTTATAGGCGTTAAATTTAGTTTTTGAATTTAAAATGATCACATCTTCTTTGAATTTACAAAAATATTTAAATTCTAACTCCATTCTTTAATTTAATTAGAATCATCCTTAAAAAATAGATCAATCAAATTATATTTAGAAGAACATTTTTAATTGGCCAAGATTTGGTCAGTAAAGGTGACAGTAAACAGTTTCCTTATTTTGTGTCTTATGTCAACTATAATAGTTTAGACAGTGGCCAAACAACATATATCTCTTTCACTATAATTTTTTTCTCAATTACTTGAATCGTATTTGAAAATCAGGTACTTTGTAGTAGAAAAAACATGCACGAAATATACTTGCACATAAAAACATCAATGTATTCAAATGTGTGTTTTTAAAATGTAAAAAAGAGACGATTTTAAATTGTAAGTGTTTTAATTTCAGACATGATTACAGAAATGTTACAATTCATCGTCTGGTAACCTTGCTTGAATTATCGTTCAAATGTACAAAATCAGGTGTCAATTGAAATACAAAACAATTTTGAAAACTTTTCGAAACAACCTTTATAACAAACTAATTCACTTCCTTCCACTGCATCTCATAAAGACTAGTTTTGATTGAAAACAACTTAAAAATAGAAATTAAATATTATTGCATTTAAAAATAAATCTGCACATGCACATGTTTTTCACATCAAAAATTAATACATTTCTTGTTATTTATTTTTTTTTTTTATTATTTTAATTAGTAATTATTACAATATTATTTTAAGATGTACATTGTAATTTTATTTTAATTAAAGAAAAAAATGTTTTTTTTTGCAATTATTGTTAAGAAACCTTTATTTATAAATATAAATTTAATAGATCAATTTCAAGTACATCAAACATAAATAAATAATATTAAAGTTCAGAAATAATTTAACTTATTGTTTTTGCCTTAAATCATATTGATTATTAACATTATTTATTTTTTTTAAATAAAATCAAATTAATTGCATTTTTTTGGATTTTATAATTAGATTGAAAAATAAACATTTTTTTATGTAAATATTTTGAAATCAGTATCTTTGAATGTAAAGAGTATTTTTAATAAAAAGAAATAAACACAACTTTGATTAATCATTTTTTTTTTTACTTACAACCACAATTTTAAGAAACAGGAAAACATTCTATAAATATTAAATATGTATATAATTTTTGATTGTGATGAGAAAATGTTAAGTGAAAATTGTCCAAAAACTTGAATGTTAACTCAAATTAGGTTTTTTCTTGATGAACATATACATTTTTATCTTTTGTATTTATACTATTCATTTGTAAATTATTGTTTTTAAGTTGATTGTGTAAATATATTTATTTTTATTTGTAGACAATATCACCCCCTAGTACAAACCCTGTAAATGGACCACGCACCGTAGTTTTACATCGTATTAACAATGATTTTGGTTTTACACTTCGACATTTCATTGTATATCCACCGGAATCATGCACGGTAAGCTATTTAATTTTTATTTTATTTTCTTATTTTTACTACTGTTCATTTATCATCATTAAAATTAGATTTTTATTAAATAGAATACAAGAGATTTATTTGCAGAATTAAATTTACAATTGAATATAAATAAAATGTATACTTAAAAAAAAAACAAGATATAATCGATCAATAATTGTTATAACATAAAAAAAATAGTACTTCGTTAAAAGTTATGTCAGAATCGTCATGTAATTGATAGTTGCTGTAAATTTAGTCAGTGGTTAATTTTTTTTCTATTTATCAAACGCAAAGAAGATATTAGAGTGAATTCATAACAAAGATAATTCAAATCAAAGTCATACTTATAAACTAAAAATCTATTAAACTTTGCAAATAAAATGATTGATGGTTTAGTTATCAGTATCGTGAAATAATAAAAAAAAAGTAAAACTCCAACAATTCGACGATCAAAAAATTTATAGAACTCAGTTGATTGAAAAAAGCTAAAACGGTGGACAAACAGATCCATCCATTATCCATCATCTAAAAAAAACAGATTTTATCAAAAAAAAATTGATTCCTCCTTACAACTTTATTGATAAACTTCTTTAAACTAAGTTAAAGCACACTAAAATCTTAATTATTTGTCAATGAAATTAATTTAAAATAGTATGAACTCTGAACTACACAAAAAATAAATTTATTTTATTGAAATATGATCTTCTTATTTTTTTTTTAAATAAACAACAAGATAATAATTGATTTAATAATAATTTTACTTAATTAATTCGATTACTTGTTTATTTTGATTGTTTATTTCACCATGAGTATTCTTTGTTATTTTGCATCAACGGTAAAATACGCAAAAACTATAAAGTAGATGAAAAAAAAATATATAAATACGAAAAATTTAGATATTTAATAAAAAATGTTTATCAAAAAGTCTGGATTGTAATTTTTTAACTGGCAAATTAATTCCGCACGTATTCTAAACCAGAAACAAAAAAATTACTGATAAGATGATTAATTGTTTTTATTTTGATTATTTAATAGGAGCCAAATGTAGCTGGTCGACTTGCTGCTACAGGTTCACTCAACTTTGCTCAACCAATGGACACTGTGTTCGTTAAAAAAGTTCACCAAAACTCTTCGGCACACATGGCTGGTTTAAGAGAAGGTGATCGATTGTTGGCTGTAAATGGAATGCCAGTTGCTGGAACACCTTATGCGCATGTTGTGGCTGTCATTCAACAAACTCCAAAGACATTAACATTACAAGTGGTTCCTAAAAATTATGATATTTTGCAAACGGTAAGCATATTATTGTAACTGTGTAAAAGATTTTTGTGGAAAACTTGCACACAGACCGATTTTTTTTTTTGAAACAACTTTATTCAATTCATTTTTTTTTCAAGTTCTTCGGTGATACTGCACATAATCCTGAATCAAATCAGAGGATACAACCAATTTATGGAACAAATAGTGCTGCAAAACCAATAGAAAGTCTTTCTGAAAAGCAGGAGTCTCTTTATAGCACACTACAATCAATTACAGCTCCTAACCACACTAATAAGTATAAATTCAATTTAAATTTTCTCGTTTAAAAAAATCACTCAAGAAATTTTCTTTTAACAGCAGTATTTATTCCGAACCACATTCATTTCCAATGCCGAAACTTAAATCTGTTAGTGAGTCAATGACACAGACGGAACAGCGAGTACCGAGTAATGTGCAAATTCGAAACAAAGACCCCACCTATGATGCCATTCACAAACAAAACCGTGAATCTGGTTCGTCACTTTCTTCCTCAATACATTCATATGATTCAAAATCGACCCTAACGAATGCTAGTGACGCTGGTGATAATGCAATTATTACACGAATTCGAAAAAGCTGTGAACAAAAAGAAGAATTTTTACGCAGACCTAGTCAACCATATGTTTATAATGCACCTGCATCACCTCCAATGTCGTTACACTCAAATGTTTCTCCGTCAAAACAACCAATTATTTTTGAAAATGTCATTGCAAGTGCTCAACATCCACAACATCGTGAATTCTATTCTCGTCCCAATAGATTACAAAAAGCAATGTGGCCGCCATCACACGAACTGACTGTTTCGCCAACTATACACCAATCGGCTGAATTACAACCACCAGCAGAAAAACATCACATGTCGATACGAGAACAATTTTTCAACAGTATTCAACAGCAACAACAACAATCACACCGATCTCCATCACCATTTACAATGGAAGCTCACACCAAAATGGAAATAAGTGATTCTGATACAAATCGAAATCAAATTCCAAATTTGAGGTTAGTGTCCGAATTGACAAAACAATTTTCATCTGGACGACCATTATCTCCTGATGGAATAGATCGAACGTCTTTATACCGAAGTGAATTGAGTCGACTCCAAACTAAGCAAGTGCATCCAAACGTAGCGTTGAGAAAACGCGAATTTGAATTAAAGGCTGAATCGGAATTTTGGAGACGTTCAACGGACAAAACAAGGTCAAGTAGTGTTGATTCAGAATCACATAATAATTCATCAATGAGAGCAAGATCGTTATCAGCTGAATCTTCGCGTACAGGAGAGAAAAGTCTGAGAGATGAACCACCAATACCACCACCGAGAGAAAAACATAGAGAACATCGTGAAATGAATAAGGAAAATAATTATGGACAAAAAGCAGCTTCAAATGGTAAGATAATTATGAAAACCATTGTGCAGAATTATTTACTTTGATTATAAATCTGCTGTAAATACTTCTGAACCTGGGTATCAAGAGTTTATCAAAATTTCACCTTTACTCCAAAGAATCAACACCTTGTAAATTATCCTATAAAATCCTAATATGTTACCTTTCTTTCACTTTTAAACTTTTTTTATATCAGTTACACGAAAACACTTTATATACTTTTTCTCTCTGTCTTTTTTTCTCACAAACACACTCACACACATTGAAAACTTTTTATATAAAATAAAAATTAGTTGCAAATTGGTTACAAAGTATTGATGAACAATCAGTAGGTTTCAATGATAGTAATTCAAACATCAATAAGTCGGATATGACAACAGTGGTATATTTCCCTGCGACCCGGTTTCCTTTCGACGAGCCACAATTACGTAAAATGCAACAACAGCACATGACTAGCAAAGAACTGAAACAGGCTTATCGCAATCACACAATTGTTGAAATTCATGACATTGAGATGAAAGATCAGAGTCAGATGTTAGAACGGCCTCAAAGACCGACTACACTTAATTTATCAGGTCAAATATTTAAACAAAAACTTAATATAGCCTTGGAATGAAAATTTCCTTTAACAAAAATAACTAATATTTAAAATCGAACTAAAACTAATTTAAAAAAAATGTAGGTGGTTATTAATGATTCCATTTCGTCCTTTGTATAGTATATGAAATAATTTTTGTTTATTAATTTCCTTAAAAATTCAATTTTTTAAAAAACAATCATTAATTCAAAAAAACACATTTAATTACAATCGTAATGATATACATAATAAAGTTAAAACACAAAAAATACAATTAATAATATTGTCACGTTTACATAGCATCTTATTCATCATCTAAATATTTTAATTTTGAAAATATTAGTTATAAATTACAAAAGACCTGCTTCTAATGTAACAATGTGAAAAGAATATTTCTACACGAATTGGCCGGTAAAATTTATACTCCAGTCCAGTCACAAAATAATGTCTGATACATCATATAAATGTCATGTAGTTTAAATTCATTATAATTGTTTGATCAACTAATTATTGCTACAACATTAACAAACAAAAAAAAAAAACAACAATAACGATTACTATTACTGTTGCATACTAACACACTTTTGAATTTTAAATACAATTGTTTTATACTAACTTTAACCAACTAATTTGCTTGATTCATATTTTACTGACTCACTCTCTTCTGACATTCTTAATATTTTATTCGACTAATAAACAGTAGTTTTAGCATTAAAAAAGTTTTTGCGTAATTTAAAAAAAAAAATAAACTTAAACGGTTTTGGGTTTCTGACTCTTAATACAAATAATTTAATTTAATTTTAATTTCGTAATTTGTGTTATATTTTTTTTTAATAAATAAGTATTAATAATAAATTTCTCTTTTTCTGGTTTCTTTCCCATCATAATATGTTTCCTTTTACGATATTTGCGTATTTTGTTATATCCGTTCAACGAAATATTGTGTTTTCAACCACACCTCATCGAAAATCTCAACAATAATAACAATAAACAATAAAATTTCGACGATAATCAAAAATATCAACATACATTCATTTGTATGAAATATGTCTTCATTCGTTATATCTATAGATGGTACTGCGGTGAAACTTCGCCAAAAAACAGCAACAATAATAGACAACAATGATATAGATGACAACAAGTCCATGCGACGTATATCGTATTTACGTGCAACACAAGGTGGTCACAGTGATGGAGCTTTTCATATGGATAATGATTTGGATAGTGGTAGTCCAATCACAACAGCAGTAGTCTCTTCATCACCAGCAGACGATCAAGAAGCTGAAACACCTGATGCTGATACAGAAACGACAAGTAACGTTCAAAAAGTGTGAGTAATAATTGAATTTTAACTTTCTTTCTTAAAAAATTGTTAAATGTTTACACAATGAAGGAATTATCGTCCATGGAGACGTCCTCGATTTCCCACCGATATCCAACCTATTCGTAAATTATTTGAAGAATCACCACCACATATTGTTTTGCCTCCAATTGAAGAAGTTCCCTGTGTTATATCTCAAAAGCACTTCTTTCCACAAAGGTTATTTATAAAATTTGTGTTTCGAAAATAATTTGATTTTTAACTGCAAACACTAAATTACTCATATATCTCGAGATTTTTTTTTCATTTTTAATTAACAACTAATTTATAAATTGATTATCAAAATTGCTTCTTACATGTATACACTAAATTTGCATTAGAAGACGAACCCAATTATTTTCTAGTAAATTTAGACTTTTTCATTTAAAAATCATGAAACAATTTCCCTTACCTTGAGCTAAGAAAAAAAAGTATTGACAGATAGTTGAGCTTCATAATCTGTTTGAATACTGCATTCCAGTTAATTTTGTATTCGCTTCAATAATTATAATTGAAAACAATATCACTAAGAGCTTTAAAATTAAAAACTCAAACAAATAAGTAATTTAGAAAATATTTAAAAAATGTTTATTCTTCAAGCGCTTTAACTAATTAATATTCATTATATATGCTGCTTCTCTGATGATTAACTTACACACACTAACTCTGACACCATAAACAAACGTGGATTTATTAATTAAAGTAATAATAAATAAAACAGCAGAAAAGAATTATAATAAGACGAGAACAATTCAAATCACTGTCTGATAAAGCAATATTAATTATAAAAATTGAATTTGATTGATGACGTTCGTTTTTTCTTAAATTTTATGTTTCGTCTTTATCCATATCTTGCTTATGAATTGAATGAATTGTTAAAAAAAAAACTAATACAAAAAAAAAACTAAAAGAAAGAAAAGATTAGTGGATGATTAATGTGCAGCCTTTTGTCAACCAATTTATAATAGATTAAGAGTTATTATAAATTAAATATATTTCTGGAATTGATATTGGCTTATTAATATTTATTTTAAATTAAAATCTGTTGTATTCTGATTCATTTAAATATTAATTCTTTTTTAACTCACCTGAGAATTATGATTTAAGTCAAGTATGAATTTTAATATTGATATTTTATCTTTTACAGCCATTCAACAAAAGACAAGGCACTATCTCATTTTCGAGATTCGCCGGCAGATTCTAGTCTACCAATTACGCATGAAGGAGTGTTACGTGTAAAAATAACAGTTTTAGATGGAAAGGTAATATAAAAATTATTTCTTCCAATTTTTTTGTAATTATTAAAATGTAATCTTTTAATAGCGATCGAGTGATAGATCGTGGCGAACAGTTCAGGCAGAAATCAGGGGCAATCGTCTCAAACTAAGCTTATTAAGAGAAGGCAAAACCAATCAGGTAAGAATTTAATGATATATTTTTGTATTTAAGCAAATTTTTTGTCAAAGAGCCATGTTGAAACATCTATCGTTAGTAAAATATTGATTGAACAAGTATAAGCTTGATATCGAATTTAATTAACTGAATTGTAGCTTTTCATTAGCCTTTTCATAATGTAAACAAATTTCTCATATTTAATCGGGGTTTATTTTTAATTTTGACCTGAAAACAATCGTAATGTGGTCGTATTGTTAAATGAATTCCTACGATTTTTTTTATCAAACTTGTCAAAAAATCAAAAAAGTATGAACTGAAATAAAACTAATGGTTTTAACGCGCGCTTTATGCTTTATAACTACTTATAATTCTACGTATGTGTATAGATAGCGGAAAAATTATAACGAGCTCTGTATGTAAATTATAAGGAATTATACCATGCATAAAGTACTAGTAAATCACCCTTCAAGCATTCTGTACGTGCGATTTCCAAGAGAAAAAGAGCCATAGACCGTATTAAAAAATTACTGAAAAATATTTTTCCCTTAACTGGTAGTGGCTGATATGTGAGGTATTATTACTTTTTATTAAGAAGTGAAACCTTGTTTCAGTAAATCGGTTTTTCTTTTGAAAATTCTACCAGAAAATCGTTGTTTTATAATAAAAATGAATAAATAGAATTCCTTTAAACACATTAAAAGACTTCTTTATTCATTCATCCAGAGATTTAATTGTTACGCTTTCTAATCTTTTGTTCACCATTCGAAAGAAATGCATTGAAGTATCTGCAAAAAGCATGTTAGTAAATTAACATTACTATCCAATATTATTCTGTTTGTTAAGTCAAAAAAGACGAGGGACAAACAAGATTTTTTTTAACTGAATACCATTGAAAATTGATATTATTTTATCAGTTTAAGAAAAACTAACTAAATACTAATTTGCAAAAGGAATTTTAATTGCATTATTTTTAATTGTAAACTTTCAAAGGTTATTTTAAGGAGCTTGTTAGTGTGACCAGATTTGCTAGACTTAATGTTTCCTTTAAAATATATTTCAAATATCATACCCAAAAAGCAATCAAACAAAAATTTAGCCATAATATGTTTGCTTTAAGTTAATTTGAAAGAAATTGCCTGAAATGTGAGTGAAACTTTTTTAAATGCCCTCCCGCATATGTCATTTTGTTGGACTAGGACAAAAATTTCGATTTGCATTTGTCCTCGTCTAACTTTAACATAATCAATTAATCACACATAGTAATTTGATAAAACATTTTCTATTTTAACATTATATTCATTAAATATGAAAGAAGTAAACTCATCACCCTCTGAAGGATTTTTTCATTAATATATTTATAACAAAAAAAATAAACTTGAGTTTACAAAACATTACAACTTACAACAATAAAGTTATTCATTAAAATATAAACATCATAACTGAATTTAATTTTCGTCTTCGAATATTTGTTATTATTGTCTTCACTTTATTCAAGGTTGCATTAATGTGTTAACTGCAATACATGAAAAGCCTTAACAAAAAATTACAATAATATACTTGGCAAATCCATTCATTGGAAATAATGTTAAAAGTGAAATTTTATATCATTCGCTTAAGTTGTACCCGAGTTAATGTTTAACTCTACTAAACACGATAAAATAACTTGACATAAAAGATTTCAGATAAATCAGAAAAATATTCTCTGCATTTTGATGAAGGTCATGTAAGAATTTTATTTGTAATAAAAAAATTTTGCTATAAAAAAACAGTCACAAAATGTAAGTCAGGTATATGTGACATAAATTAACATTTGTTTTTTTTTTTAACTACATTATTATTTATTGTCAAGATGACTTATCTCAACTATGTTATGTGAATTTAATTGACATTATTGTAAATTAATTTTAATTTACAACTCACGTGTGTATAATTTCAGGATTAATACAATGCGATTTTTAAAGAATTTTGTTCATGATGTTGATTATCTTACAAATTGTTTACCTTGTTCTTGTCAAACTCAACATGACTTTATAACTGTGGTGAAGATAAAAGCAAACTAACTATGGATTACTTTTTTTTCTCATTTTTTATTGTAATATTTATCAAGTACAATTAATCGAAAAGATTATCTTATAATTTGATTTATTGTCTAGAACCAGTCTAGTCAATCTTAGTATCTGAAAATTTTAAAGGTCTTTCATGTAAATCTTATTTATATTTTTTGTGGTAAAAGTTCAAAACGGTCAAAAATGATCATTAATATTTTTATTACAATCCTTCTATCAACACATCGTTTGTTATTTTAATTTATTGGCTGTTAATTTTCAGCATAAAAGTAAAACGTGAGATCACGTTTTTATCATAAATACACTTAAATGTATACGGTTGCAAATTAAGATTCAGTAGTTTGTTTTTATTTTTGTAATTTTTTTTCCTATTATTTTAACATAAATAAGTTTACTAGCTCTACTTCAAGACAAGATAGTATCTATGAGCATCAGTGGTCCATCGCTCCACTTTATTTTTGACTTCAGACTTGTGTTAATCATTACAATTCATGGAATTTTCATAAATGGAGAAAATTTTCAAAATAACGCAAATCCCACAATGGAGAAATTTGCGAAAATTCTATCTACAGAAATGCGCTCATGTTTATCGTTCACGATCTCGTTCTATTTTTGTTGGCTCTTTTGTTTTCTGCATTAATTAATAGATTATTATTATTTTTTTAATTAATCAAGATAATACATATTAGATGAAACATAAATTCTATGTTAAGATTATTGATAAAACATGCAACTACTGTTTTTAATATTATTAAATTTATTGAGCTATTTAGCGCATCATCAAATAATCGAGTTGTGACTTTTATATTATTAGTTATTGCTATTAAATATATATTTAATATTAATGTATTATAGTAACATATTAAATTTAATGTGCTACATACAGTTATTATTGCACAAGATAAACATAAAACATAACATCAATATTCCACTTACATCATACATGGATGGATGTTTAAATTTATATGTTATTTTATGAAGTAACAATTCATTTTTAGTTTATAAAATAATAAAAAAGTATCAATAAAACACCATCCAAGCGGTATGTTAAATAAATTATTATTAATATTTTTATTGGAAAGATGAATTGATACGTAAAAAATTCATATTCAACTTATAATACGAAGTTTATTTCAATATACTTTTTGATGATTAGTATGATTGAAATTTTAATTGTTAGACAGGGTACGGTAAGCTCCACTGTGTTCTCATCTAATCCAATAACATAATTGAATGAAAACTCCGAATATGATCAAATTGGGTTTGCAGGTTATCGACACCATACACGTCCCTTAAATATTTTTTTTCTTTTCGCATGAGT
>LN483894.1:0-54855 GCA_900002565.1 Culicoides sonorensis
TTATTATATGGGTCTCAGATGAGCCGTTTGGGCCCTAGGCGATCTCAAAGAAAAGGAGCAACTACTATAGAACACTTGTAAAAAGTATTTAAAAACAAAATATACGAAATTAGTGCATGATAAGAATTTATACTTGATTTACTTCATTTTTATTTTCTCAGCATTTTCTCATTTTTTTATTACTCATTTTCCATGACCTTTATCTTGTAGACCAAAACGGTAGTTACAATCATCAACTTTTGTTTAAATATAAAAAAAAAATCATGATGACGATACAAATTTTATTTTTATCGTTGCATGCATCAACGCATCGTTCGCTTTAATATTTTTAATGTCATTTAAATTTAATTATTTCAAGGATTAAACAAGTGTCTTCATAAATTGAAAAAAACCATTATTTAAATTTGTCTTTATTCATAATTTAAGGTAACAGTATCAAACAGTTATACTTTTTTAACAATCAGCTTCTTGTATCATGGCAACATAATATTTTTTCTTTGTAAATTCTATCATTTTATTTTTAAAAATGAAATGTGACATCGTTACATTAACAAGACAATCTTGCACGACTGCATTCAAATATAAATTACAATGACTCAACAAATTGAGTTAAGAATCAATTCAAAAGCGTTTGCAATCAAAAAGATTTTTGTATCACTTTGAACTCTATATAGCATTATTTTTTACACTGTAATTTTTTTTTTATATTAAGTACTTTGTAAGTAAATTTGATTTTCAATATGCTTCTCAACATTCATTTTATTTATTTGTGTGTAATATAAGTCCTGGGCTTTAAAGCGTTCGTTTATTAAAATTAATTAATCATTCAAATTAATTTCTTCTTAATTGTAAGTTATTTTAAGTTTCTTTTTTATAGATAAATTAAACAAAATAATCACGTCTTAATTTAATGCTGCGCCAAATGGTTAACGATGAATGTCCGAACTACTTGGAGCCTTAAATGTGAAGCACCAAAAAAAAGTTCAGTATATTTTTAATGTTAAGTTGCTAGTATTAATTCTTTTAAAAGTTTTTTCTTCATATTTTTATTGTAAAAATACATTAAGATGTAAAAAGTTTGCATTTTTTAATGATTTTCATAAATTATTTTAAACAACATAACCAAAAATTTCAAATATGAGAATTCCATTTATTGAAAATCAAAATTTGGATCGATTTGACTCGGCGCCATGTTAAAAAAAAATTATTAGTTTTCAATAAATTTTACTAGGTAAAATAAGTTTATCTTAGTTCATCAAATAGAAGAATTTGGTTATGTAACAATTAAACAGATAATTCATTTTTTTACTTTGCTCCATGTCAATATTACTTTTTTGACAATATGCAGATATTTAATTGAACGTTGATTTCCAGTTTGTTCTTTTGGAGTAGCCTTACTGTTTTTTTAAATGAAATTTTGTATTTCGAAAAAAAATGATAAAAAAAACTTACCTTTTATTTACTAAAACTTTATTACAGCCGTTCTGGGCTTTAAAGAGGTAAAAGTTTTATCTTTTTTAAATTAATTTTTATTTTATAATAATTTGAAATTTTGATAATCGTATTAAAACTTAGCTTTACTTTATACAAACTTTTGACCATTTTCAACTTTCTTTTTGCTAAAATCACGAAGCATCTAAGAGTTTTATTAGTGTAACTAAAAATTTATGTGGATTATGAATTTAAGTAACATTTTTATACATATTTTTTGTTTAATTTTTATTCACAATCTATAATATATTTAAAAAAAAAAACAGATTTAATGTTTGTTTAAAATATATTTATATTTTTTTGTATTATACTTTATAATTAAATATATATTTGTACAATCTTGCTACACTTTTCATTAACATACATAACAAATTAATAATTATTAACTTTTATGTATTTTTTGATTTCTTTTAACAATAATATCTTAATAATAATATGACATAATTTTAATTTAATTATGCATTTTGCTTACATTTTTACAATATTTCGGTCAATTTGGCCAAATCAATTCTATTAATTTTGTATTATATAGAAGAAAAAGCTTTTCATATTTTAGTTTTTCTGACATTTTTGACAGTTTTTATTAAATATGTTGAAAAGCTGAGTACAATAACCATTTCATTTTATTTTATTTGTGTTAACCTTTTCACAGAAAAATAAATGCATCTTGTAGGATTTTATGTTTAACGACATAACAATTTTTAAACTTAATATTTTTGTCTACATAAATTAACAAATTGTTATTGTTGTTATTAACAATCATCAGTTTTTTCTTTATTTATAAATTTTATTACCAATTCTCGAGCTTTTGACGAAGATTAGGTTTAGTATTATTTGAAGTTCACACAACTACACAATTTTTTAGTTTGCTTATAAAAATGACGCATAATAGTATTATATCAATAAGTTATATCAAAGAATGCCGTTTTTACTTCAGGGAGAAACAAAAATGGGAAAGGAGAAAAATATTTTATCTTGAATCATATTGATTTAGAATAATTACATTTACTTTTTTAATATAATTAACTTTATACCTTAGTTTTAGATTATCGCTCATATGATTGTAAGTACATTACATTAACTTAAAATAAAAAGTAAAAGTTTCAATGATATATTTAATTAAAATTTTTGAGCTAAATAAAATCAAATTTATCTATTTTGTAAAGAACAGCCGCGTCTCGCATGTGATGTTCAATATATTCAAAACATTTCATTCATATTGATCTTGAGCTAGACAAATGAAAGATGTTAAAGGTAGAATTCTGATAATCATCATATAGAGCTATAAAAATTTTTATTCTAACTAAATTTTCCAAGTATAATGTATAACATAATATGAAAAAACCTCAAATTAAAAGTTTTTTTTATAGGAATTGAGTATAAATGTATTTTTATTATATTTTATATAAACCTAGGATTCTAAAAAGCGAAAATTTCTTACATCGACTTTCTTCATTTTGTTTTGTTTATTTATTTTTTAACATTAATTTTTACTAATAAATATTATCAAGATTATCATCTTGAATGTCCAAAAAATTAGACAACGGATAACTTTGAAATTTTCAAACATCAACAAATCATTAGTCCTAAATTTAAAAAAAAGTTAGTTTTATGAAATTTTCGTTCAATTCGAAAATTAAAATTAAAAATTATTTAAACTTTCAAATAAGAATGAAATGCTTAATTCAAATTTACAAGCAATGAATTAATTCAAATGAATGATTATAATTCAATTCAGTATGGATTTTTCAATGTATTGCTTGTTTGTCCAAAAAAATTGGTTTTTCATAATAGTAGAATTTTTTGTAAAACTTAAAAAAGTATGAAATTAATATATCTAACCTATCAGAATCATATTTTTCAAATCCGTTATATTTAGGCTTCATTTATTTTCTTAAATGCTTTTTATATGTTTGCTTTTGCAAAACTAAAGCCTTATTTTCTTAAACTAACGGTTAAAAAGACATTAAAATGCATTACACTGATTAATCTGAGTTTAATTTACATTCATTAATGCTAATAAACTATCTAAAAAAAATGCTTGGATTTTGAATAACTTTGAATAACACAGCTGCAAAATTTAACAATACTATAGTTTTAATGTTACTTGACCAAAATAATGATGATCCTGTGCCTGGGTAGGCAGCATGAACTTTAAAAGAAAAAAAAATGTCTTATAATTTAAGATGCTTCCTATATAATTTTTTAGCGATCATTTTATTTAAAAAAAATTAAGTTGATTTAAATAACTAAAATGTGGATTTTTTTTTTCTTAAAGTATTAAAAAAAAGAAGTAACTCATCGCTGCTATTAACCATCTTACTTTTTTAAACGTTTTAACAACATGACATAACAAATACAAAAGGTATACAAAATAATGTTTATATAAAACAATGTCTCAAGGGCATAGTTAAGTTCTCGTTAGGTCGTTAAAAATTCATCTAGAAATCCTTTTTCTTATTTTCTGAATACAGTTTTGTGGGTTAATATTTTTTGAATAAAAATAAGAAAAATAAGATAAAGAAAAAAATAAAAAACAAAAGGTATTCTTATCTTAGTTTTCTTTATTCATTATAATGAATACACATTTGAAATTAACTGTTAGATACTTTAAAGTAATTAAAGACAATTTTACACTTCAAAAATAGAGAAAAACGACATTTGATCGAATAAATAAAGCAATAGCAGTAGAAATTTAACCTGCATTTGCTTAAGATATTTTTTAATTCAAAATCATTTGAAAGAGTCAAAATGAATATGAAAATAAATCACATTATTATCTTACCTCTCTCTGGAATTGGATCTCTTCTTGAAGCTCCTAATTGAATTTCTGTTGAATCAGAATATACTTGCCCAATTTCAGCTTTACATTTCAAAAGCAACATTCCTTGATGAAAATGAGATGGCAGAAGCTATTATACAAATAATAAAAATGTAACAACTTTTAAATAATACAAATATCATAATTTAATATTATTTTTGATTTTATTTTTCAAAATAAACATAAAAAAAAACAAACTCAAATACTTACTTGCATGAATAAGCTTCTGGAAGCCCATTGAAGTCCATCTTTTGTGGGTTGTAATTCTGTTTCTGTATTCCCAACCTGTGAATTTTAAAAGATTATGAACTCATTAGCAACAAGATTTACTTATTCCCAGCAAAATTTTATGTAACAATTATATCAAGTCTTTAAGATGAACAATTTGTAGACTTTAATAAAACTAGTTCAAAAACCTAAGACATATACAAACAAAAAATGTAATGATAAATAGAAATGATGCTCCAATTTAAAAGGATGTGATATTATAATAGAATTGAATGTGAAATAAATAGAATCTAATGGGTTGTTATTCGCTGTCCTTATAAATATGAATTTCCTCATAATACATAATGTATGTATTAAGATAAGCACTTAATAAAATATATAGAAATTGCACACATGAATAACTTGACAAATGTGCTCTAAGTACAATACTGTAGAAGGAAATATAAAAGGAGAAAAACAAGTTATATGCCAAATATTGTGACAATAAAAAAAATAAATATAGCTAGCTTACATTTTATTTGCCAAAGAGACAAATAAATGACTAAATTGAAACTTAAAACATGCTTTTTTTCTTCCTGTCATTTGTTTTATTTTGAAGAAAATAGCAAATGTTTACATTCTTAATCTCCGTTGATAATCCACTTAATCAGAAGACATATATTTAAGAACTTTCATTTACAATGATAAATTTTTCATGTGTTGTGATTAATTAATAGAAAAAAAAATCTGCCTAAAATCGTTAAGCCACTACGATATTTGTCAGGTTAAAAGACAATTTTATAAAATTGAACAAAAAATGTAATACGATGGATGTAATGCTTATCAAAAGTTATTCATTTGATTAGACTAAGTGAATGTTATAATGAAAATCTTGAGTAAAAAAACACAAAAACAATAGATCAAATTAATCATTTCCAAACCTACCGGAAAATCGTTTAGTTTGAACGACAGGGTTGCTGGTGGCCTAGATGGAGCTGTAGAACAATTTGCAAAAAGAACATCACCTGCACTATATTTTTTATGTGCAGTCCATAGTACTGGAGGATTATTTGGTAAATCTGTTAATTGAAATATATCTAGTTATTTAAACAATATCATTTTCTAAGAGTGTAATTTATGGATAAATGTTGTTCAAAAATTTCATAAATTAGATAGCATATTTTGTTTTAAACTTTATAGAATTTTAATACGTGTGTTAATTTTCTAAAACAAAATTTAATTGCGATATTTTACAGAGCTTTTTAATATGAAATAATAAAAGTAATGTGGTAATCTACTCACCTACAACAGTTAATGTACTTGTTGCTGTTGCTGTGTAAAATGATGGAGCATCTGCAGTGACTTCACATGAAAAGTTACCAGACATACTAAATCCGATATTCCTTAATATAACATGTGTTGCATTAGAGACACTCAACTTTAAATTAAAATTCGAAAATAAATGTAATTAAAATTCGAACATAATTTGCAATAAGAATTAGTTTAAAAATATTATTTATCTCATGATTTTCAATTAATGATTCAATAGGATAAAACTCCATGTTAATATCTTCAAAAGTGAAAAAATCTACCAATTCGTTTAAAGTATCTTTTTAAATGGTTTACATTAAACTACAAACAGTAATGATTTATAACAGTTTCTTTCAGTAAATACAAAATTAATCAAAATTCTTATTAATATTTATCAAGAGGAAATCAAAAATTAAATAAGTGATTGGACTTAGTTGGTTATGCAAAATAAATGTAGATATTTAGTTTATTATTTTATATTTATAGTTAAAATCTGTAATAAAATAATATTAATGAATACAAATAACAAAGTTATTATGATATTTTAACATTAGAAAGGTAATTGGATAGATTTTTAAACCAAATTTTCAACCTTTTCCATTTAGTTTTTAATGAGCATCTAATATTTGTTAGTTTAGTTTATCTACTCAAATAAATTTATCATAACTGAAAATTCTATTTAATCAACTGGTACTTCATCAATATATTTTTTTCTATCCAACCATCCATTACATTATAATGAAAATCATCAGATAGAATGTTGACTGACACAAATGGGAAATAAAATTAATTTACAAAGATGATTTTCCGCTTCTATGTATAGTATTTATTTTGATACAGATCTATTTCTTCATTCAAATTAAACTTATGTCTATTTATATTTTAGCACAGAGATGAGTCTGTCATTTTTATCAAAATTATATCATTACTATACCATCCATTTAACGCTGTTGAATTGAGTTGTAATCAAAAGCCAATAACATTATTATATCCATTTACTTTAATTCGAATTTCCCCCTTCCTACATCCTACATTAAATACAGTACTTACATATCGTGTATTTTTTTTCCTACACATATAGATTGATTGTGGAAGATACAAGTTACTCATAATAAAGTAAAATATACGATTGATTACGATAATTTTTTGATTTGAATCATATTATGTTCAGCAGTGTGTAGCTTTATTTAACAACATCATCATAATAATGATCATTATATTAAATTAATTTAACTTTAAGATTAATAAATCTGATATAATATATTGATACTGTTGTCAAGAAAGGAGTATTCTTTTGTATTTTTACAAATAAGTGCTTGATGAATGTTGGGATTGATTAATTTTTTTTCTTTCTGAGCTATGCTTTATTTTCAATATCCTTTAATTTTCCTCAATAATACATCAATCCTCACATTAAAAGATATCTCATTTTAATTATAACTTTTTTATATATTTTTTTATTGTATTCTCAACCTAAAGATAGTGAAATACCATGCGGAAACCTACTTTTCAAAAGGATTGAGAGTGTTAGTTCAATTTAGCAGGAAAAATAATATCTGGCAATTTATTTTTATCATATGAAAGGAAAGAAAAATAATACTTAGTCAAACTAAATGAAATATATTGCTGATCATTGGCCAACATAAATGGTAGATGAAAAACACCAACATCGTAATAATTGAATTGCATTTTTATCCTTTTTCAATCTATTGTTCTTTCATAAAAAATTATTTAACAAATAGCGTCAATGATAAAATATGAGATTACAAAAATACGGTTACCACAATTTAGCTGTGTACAGACAAGTGTAGAAACACCGCAAAATGTATTTTTATATTATGATGATGGCAATATTTTGGTTTGAAATTTTAGGAGAAAAAAATATGTAAAAGGGAATATAAAAAGAATGTTATAAAAATCATAAAAAAAAACCCTTGCTTTTATATTTTAGTATGCAAAATATTTTTATATGCAACAAAAGTTATGTTCAAAATACTCATAAAAATAATAATGTCAGTAAATCAGTTTGGGTTGAAATATCACATTTTCATAGAATGGTCTAATATAAAAAATGTGTACATTATTTTGTCTATTAATATAAATCAGTTTTTTTCTTTTCATTATCATCCAATCACTTATTTAAATTTATATTTTTAAACTAGAGCTATAAAATACAATTGAGGAATAAAAACGTTAAAGCACATATACTTTATATCATTAAAATATGTAAATTAGTGCCATGATCAATAAGATCTATTATTATTTTTTTATTACTTTGATTTTTTTTATGCCTAAAACATATTTTCTAAATAAAAAAAAATTGTCCCTTTTTTTCTTCTCTTAAAAACAAATTGAACAAAAATTTAGCTTAAAGATATTTACTTACATCAACCTTTATACCCGTGTAAGGAAATATTTTAGCTGGTGGATTTTCAAATGGTGAATACCGATAAAATTCTAGAGTACCACGGTACCACTTCACAGAATATAATGGATTTGATTCCATATCATAGTTACAGAACAACTGTACACTTTCACCTCGTCTTACCCACGCTGGATCTATTTGCAATGATAAACTACTGATTCCTTTTTTGGCTGAAATAAAATCAAAATTAATTAAACACTTGTTGATTATATAAGTCTTTTAAACTAGAAATACTAAATCATCAAACTGAATCAAGTTAGAAAAAATATTGATTATAGTTACCAAATCGAAATATAAAACTATGAATCATTTAGGGAATTTGATAGAGCATTTATTTTAATAGCATTCTGTTTCATGTATTTATATCGACATGGGATTCATATGAGACTATAACAGCACAGTTTTATTTATCAATATTATAAAATTGCTAATAAACATACCTTTCTTGAATATAAATAAATAAATTTACAAATGTAATAATGGAAAATAACACGAAATATCAATGCCTACATCATTGCCATATTAATAGCAATCAAAAATTTATACAATTTGATGTTGGTATGAATTTCGTGCATAAGCATATTCAATATGGATTCAAATATTTGACATATAATCTTAACTTTTTCATGTATGCTGACAAAAAACATGATTATAGACAGGCATCACTTTACACAAAAAGTGGAAAAAAGTTTTGTGGGGCCTATCCATTTAAAAATTTTAGGCATTTGATGATTTTTATTTACTAAGCTAGGATTTCGATAGAGTTTGAAATTTTTTTTGACTAAATTTCAATTAATTTCTATGGGGTAGATAAAATTCTTTGAAACGTTTCAAAATTTTTGAGTACTTGAAAATTGTGAACGATATTAAATAAAAACCAATTACAATAATTACAGTTGATTAAAAAATTTTAATGATCTTTTCTCATGACGTAAACATTTATTTATTTTACAAAAAATTATATGCTTAACACTTGATTTAAATTTCCTTACAATTTATACTTGGACGATAACTTCATTGAAAAATCATGGAACCTGTCACAATGTTCGTCCCTGATTAAGACGAAATAAATAGAAAGGAAAAATAGCAGAAAATAGTAAAATAATGCTTGGTATGTGATGTCATCCTTATTCTTCTCACAACTTTTATTTCAATAGAACGACACTTCTTGAAATTTTAATACGATACTATGATACAAAAATATTATGATTCGAAAGTTATTTGTAAAAGTTTGATGAAGACAATTTTCTTTATATGCTATTGTAACAATTTACATCAATGTTGTAAAAATTTACAAAGTTGTTTTGAATCATGATAAAAATACGAAATAGTCGTATCAAATATCGCAGTATAACAAAAACGAAATACTTGGATCGAAGATTGTACTCTTTTTTTAACTTTGATGAAATTGTACCAAAACTAACTTTAGGTTAAGTATTGTTCGAAAGATGTCTTCTCGAAAATTCACTTTAACTTTCATGTTGAGTTAATGTATTTACATTAAGATATCACATCAGCTAATGTTGTTCAGTTTCTAAGTAAGTTAATCTCATTAACTGTGTAGAATGAAACATTTTTCAAACAAAATGGGTGTAAATATTGCTTCTATCGTTAAGATCAAATCAATATTCTGCCTCCAAATTTCAAAAGAATCTGAACAAAGCAAATCAGAATAACTCACCAGCTAAAGTTAGATGTAATAGACTACACAGGACATGTATTAATAATATTATCTGTGTTTTGACTGCCATCTGGAAAACATATACAAAAAATTAATATCAATAATTTTTAACACTATACAATTTTTTAATAATTTTTAATCATATCAATGAACTGTTAATATAATAAGATAAGAGATCTCTTAATGTATTTAGGAATCCTTTTCATTTCATTTAGAATATATCATTTATTATTTTGCGTTTTGTAAGAACAAATGCACTTATAAAGATATTTTATTCGCCATTAATCAGACACTCAGTAATTCTAAAGTTGTCAATCATAACTCCAGAATGTTCCGAAAGATCAAGTTTTTTGTATTCTTTTTAAAGTGGTAATAATTTTCAATTTTTCATCTCTGCTTTAAAATAAAATATTTTTTTTTCAAATTGAAATCATAAAAAAACATTTTTGTTTTTCTTTTCTCATTTTCTTCTTAATTGCCCATAAATCTTAACTTAAATAAAAATATTTAAAAGACTACCGCACAAAAAATGAGATGCATGCATATTGTGTTATTCTTCTTCATAAAAAAATTAAATAAAGGGTATTGAATAGTTATGAATTGAAGATACATATTGTTTCCTGTACGTCATTTGAAAACTTGTAATAATAATAAAAAAAGACACAGAATAAATGAAGAACAAAAATGAATAACCAAAGAATAACAATAATAAACAGATTATTAAATACATCTGAAAATTTGATGATGATGATAAGTTTCTGTATTGTGTGGTGTGCAATGTGCATGCATCTGTTTAATAATAAAATTTAACAACTTAAACAAAAACGTTGATTGTTATATAAATAAATTAATATGAGATATATATTCAACAAACAAATCATAAAAACCATGCCGTCATCACTATTTATTAACAATTATTTTCTGAAATGATACTTTTTTTGTGTTTACAAGAGAACATTTATATTACCAATTCAACTATTTTTTTAAGAAATCGATATGTTTTTGAATCTTTATCATAAGCATTTCTCACATAGTCCATTTTTTTTGTTTCATATAGAAATATCTATTTGTTCTTCATAATTATTTAATACGGTCCGTACAAAAAAACAAAATCTGTTTCTATGCTTTTTTAGCATAATGAAAGCATTATAATTTAACATTATTTGAATAATCAATGTAAAATTCTATTTTTATCACACAACAAAAATAAAAATTAGTTTTTTTTTAAATAATTTAATAATAGTAATTACTTAAAAAAAAACAATAACAGCTTAAATTTACTTTTTGCCAAAAATGTAAGGCTCCTTAATTCGAACATTCTTAACAATAATAGATTGAACGAGAGTAATGATACATTGAATTTATGCAACGAACAAATATTAAATGTCAACGCTCATGATGAACTTATACAAAATTATTCCGACAGTGTATTTCCTTACTATAAAGATTACACAGCTTAACAAAAAAAATCGATGTCATACTTTTGAGAAATCCCGAAACACCCTAAAATTTTTTTTCAATTCTGAGTATTTTCCTCTTTGAAATTTTAAAATCCACTGATTCGTTTTTGTTTTATGAAAAATGAAATTTACATAGAAAAGTATAATTTTTTGTTCAATATTAAGAAATAGTGTCTCTTTTCTATGCAAATTTCATTTTTCATAAAACAAAAACGAATCAGTGGATTTTAAAATTTCAAAGAGGAAAATACTCAGGATTGAAAAATCTTTTTGACGTGTTTCGGGATCTCTCAAAAGTATGACATCGACTTTTTTTTGTTAAGCTGTGTTATAATTCTTCAATATCGATGTAAAGAATTGTTTTAAAACTTTTTTTCATATATTTCTGTCGATTTCTAATTTCAAACTTTTACCTGGTCAAAGATAATCTTCAAATAGAATGCTTGAATGCTTTTAGCAGAATATTACATATATAAAACGACTCATACCCGTAGAAGTTGTCGCCCGACAAGAGTCCTGAAGGAAAAATATTTATAAGTCTCGATAAAATAAGGATTGGGAGTCAATAGTATATTAACCTTTAAATAATAATCTTTTTTTGTATTGTCACTCTTCTTCATTTTTCTTGTTTACGGCTCGATCTTTTAAATTTTTTAATACTCATAAATCTCTCATTGTATTATGTTTAAGGTATGTGACTAAATTTGAAATAGAGAAGATTGGTGATTTTTTAATTAAAGAAAAGAAAATTATTATATTTTTTAATAATGAAAATGACAGAATTTCAACTAGGTAACCTTAACTCATAAAGCATAGTTGGGTCTTCTCTTAAATTGAATGTGCCTTTTTGAACATTTTAATATTTCAAAACTTGCTTTTAATTTTTTTTAATCCTTAAAACACATAAAAAATGTTTAGAAATATATGTTTTTAAGAATCTGTTCCTGCAGTTTGAACACTACATTTGGAAGAAAAATTCAATGAAAAGAAAATTAAAAACCAAAATGTTTTATTTGTTTTAAAATTTTCTTTCTTTGTAAAAAAAGTACTTTCATAGTCATTCATAATCTTTCAGATCATATTGGTAATCATAATTAATGATAAATTGTTATTCAAATTATTAACATTTATTTGCATACTTTATTTATTATTTTTCAATCACGATACTTACTTTTGTTTACCCCTTTTTTATCTTTCAAAATAAATTTTCTTTGTAATTTCTTTGACTTGTATATAATATCAATACTTGAACAATTTTAATAAGGTTTAAAAAGTTGTTTTAATAACATTGTTTTTTAATTGATTATAATAGAATCTTATATATTGCTAATCCATTATTGTTGTACTTAGATGATGTTTCGTTAATTTTCATCTTATTTTTAAAACACACTACTCATCAAACGAATAATCGTATTTTAATGGGTAAAATTTGTTTTAAATTTATTTTTTTCATTTTTTATTTAATATTTTATTTCATTATATTCACTGTAAATTTTTATTTTTGTACAAACAGATTTATTTTTGATTTTAAGCCATCATTAATATAGAAATGAATCTTTCAGTTGATATTAGAAAATATGTTTATGCACTATTAACTGGATTTAACAATTATTTAATGTTATATTGATATTTGATTAAATCATTTCGGTTCAACAACAATTATTTTCTAAGAAAATGTTAGAAAATCAAAACGTTTTTATAAAATATACCCTCGATATTATCTCCATAACAAATCGGTGAAAACTAAAAGATTTTCTGCTTGTCACACAAATTCATATCATTTTCTACAAAAGCGTTCAAAAATTCTCTTTAAATCATCGTATATGTATACATAAAACTGCGCATAATTTCTCTCATCCTTAGAGAATACAAGAGAATCATGTATATAAATCATATGTTCAAAGTACCAAAAAATCCTTATATGACAGATACAAAGCACATTTATGGAAGGCGGTAAAACAACAAAATCATTCTCAATAAAATAATGAAGAGACATATACTTCCAAGTAAACTTTTATTTAGAATAGAGAGAATTGCTCACTTTTTCCCAAAGTAAATACTTTCCAGACCTGCATTTTCCAATTATTTTAAATGGTGGCTCGTATGTTGTTTATTGTCTGTATATGTACTGTACATGATAAAGTGACGCTTAAAGTTCAACAATTTCTCCGTACTTACCCTTTAACACAATTATGCACCAATAAATTCCGAAGTTTCAGAGTTGTGCTTTTGATTTTTTGTTTTTTTATATATTTCTTAAAATTATTTTACTGTAAAAAATTTTAATGAATCAGAACAAGCCAAAGAGTTGAACAATCAATATCTTCACATTTTTCATTTTACTTTAGTTTTGACCAAAAGATTGTTTTGTTTAATTTTTTTTTACGTTGCGTTCATTTTTTGTTTGAATAATTTTCAATGAAAACTTATAATATTGCATCAAAATAGTATGTGAAGTAACCTTCCTTAAAATTTAAATTAAATTAATTATTTTAAATCCGTCTTCAGAAGGAGTAGAAACTTAAAAAAGTTAATAACTTTTATTTTTTAATAACCATTTTTTAATAACTAATAAAATTTTTTTTTTCATTTGAATTTGGACGAAAATTATTTCACTAATATCTAACAAAGTACCCCGAACTGTAAGTACTCGATCTACGTGTCTTCAGCAATTATTAAAATCAAAGCGATTCTAAAATTATTTTTTTTTTCAGGCATATTCTCTCGACAGACAAATATAAACTAAATTAGAAAAAATTTCATAGTATTATTTAAGTTTTAAGTTTTACTTTCATACTAGAAAAACAGTGCAATGTCATGTAAAAGTTCATCAATAACAATTTTTCTACATATAAATAAGTTAACTTTAGTATTTTTCTATTTTCATAATAAGAAAGAAAACCTTTTTCTTTTTTATATCTTTCCTTTCCTAAGTTCGTCATTTATGGTGTTCCAATAAATCAAAAAAAAGAAGGCTTGCTACACACAATAACTTCATTTCTTTTAAAAATTATATTTCTATCACACATGGCATTCACAAACAGGAACTGGAGAAAAAAATATATTTGATTACTTTATTCATCAAAAGAATATCAAAAACTTTGAATTGAATGAGAATTTTATTTTTCAATGTCTTCTTTACTATTTTTTTTGTATTTAGAACTTCCGTTCTTGATTTTATTTCTACATCCATACTTAAATTTCTGCTAGTGTTGCACTGTAAATTGGCATCCAAATAATAATAATAATAAGAAAATAAATGAAAAGGCATGTGTCCATGTATATTATCCTTATGTAATAATAATAACAAAAATAATAAAGGAAAAAATGTGAAAAGACAAACTTTGTCAATAAATTATCTTTTATGTTGTTTGGGATCTGGCCTACAGCCATTCAACATTCAATAGTCTTTATAGAGAATATATAAATAACACTAACCACCCTAACTTTGTACAAAGAACGTACAAATTTTAATGAAATGTTTGTGTGGTTGATCTTATTTTTGTACCAACCTAATCGCACACAATATTTCTTCAGATATTTTATTTCAAATTCTTTATTTGATACACTGTACCCAGTTTTTCTAATTTTTTCTTTCTACATTCATTCATCTTTTATCATGATATTTGATTGAAACGCCTGAATAGTCATCTAATTACAAATATCAGTATTCAAAAAACGAAATGTTTCAACATCATGGTTTTCTAAATATTTTCCATTTAGCCGAGAATAAAAGTTTTTTTCTGAAATACATAAATTGATTTAATATTATTTGTAAGAGATAGCATATCCGAAGTTTTATTTGAATGGTGTAAATTAAAATAAGTTCTTGCAGTAGTTTTTCTGAGTTTTATACTAAAAGTTAAAAGTTGTGGTATATCAAAGTTCACAATGCAATAAATGACCACACCTAAGTGTAATCTATATACCCTTCCTAGATAATAAAATTATTTTAATTTTTTTGTTATGATTTTTATCATTAATTAAGTAGTATAATAATTGTATACAAAGTGAAGGTGTAAACATAATTTGAATATATAATGAAGAAGACAAGCTAAAAAGTAATATGACTAGAACAACAAAAAACACGCAAACATTCAATGATTAATGTATAGCGTGAATAAAGAACCTTAAGTCAAATACATTAATAATCTAATTGTGTTTTACTCTTGTCAAATTTGATTTTGGTTGTAAAACATAGAATTAACTGTTATTTTTTTAATCCTTAATGAAATTTTACTTTAATATTTTAAAATATATTTTGATAACCATGTACAAAATGACTCATGTCACAATAAATTTTTGATAAAATTAGTAAATCATGAAGTTATTTTTTAAATTGATGGATACTTGACGAGATTGTACTAATTTTTCTTCATTTGAACACAATTTAATAACTGACTAATTAGTTTTTATATTCCACACTATAATTTGAAAAAAAAAAATCTTTTCTGAGGCGTTTGCGAGTGTAAACAAACCTGTGAAATATTTCTTGCAGTATAAAATTGTTAATATAAAAAAAAGGTTTGTGGAGAAAAGTTGCTAACACCACAAAAAATAATGCCTACACACTCAAAGTTCTACTTTGTAGCAACATAAAATCCTATAAAAGTTTAAGCCTTTCAAGTAGCGCTAGCTAAATCATACACTTGCAAGTGTAAAAAATTAGAAATTGTATGAATAATGATGAGTGTTTGCCAATTTCAAAAAAAAAAATATTAATTTATATGCATCTTTTTCTTCATAGAGGATTAGAAGATATCAGAAAATTTATTTAATTTTTCATATTTTAAAAATCTTATTTAAAACTTACAAATTATTACTTGTAGCACTAGAGCAAATTACTGTTGTCTACAATTGATCTTCATAGATCTGACAATTATTACACTCTAAGTTGAAAACGCCCCGCAGTACAAATTTTTGTGTTCCGTAGACAGATTGATTGACGCTTACAAAATATTTGATGAATTCAATTTTAACGCATTTTCTGAAAATTTGGATAAAAATTTCGAATATTATGGGCACACTTTTAGTCTATGCATACAATGTGGGTAGTTTGCGGGGCGTTTTCAACTTACAGTGTACAGGATATACTGTAGCTCACACAGGTGTCTTTTAATCCAGTCTACAGTGTTTTTTTTAATCCCTTCCCTGATCCTCCAGGCAGTTTTTTTGTAAACAAATATATTTAATATAAACTTCTATTACCTTGAGCAAATTTATGAATGTATTGTAGGATAGTTTTTTTAAACAAGTTTTTTCAGTGTGTTAAAAAAAGAAACATTTACGCAAAACAACTTTGAATGAACTTTACGCGGTCATCTACCTTTTCATATCAATTGTAAATTAATTATGTCAGTGTTTTAAATTTTTATTATTACTAAACGGGGCGGAACTGAAAAATATCCTTATCAAAACTTTTATAGCTCTATTTTAGTAGTATTTCGCATGTTATAAAATTTCTTTATCAAAAGTACTAAATTTGAAAATTATTCTTCAACCAATAAAATAAAATAATTTGAAATTCAAACACAAATTTTGACGTTAAATCATCAATAAACATTAGTTCCCAAAAGCCATGAAACAGGTATTAGATTTAAACTTTAGCTCGTTTAAGTCATTCTGTCATTTTAAATAAGTAAATAAGCAAACAAAAGGCTCCGGATAAACGAGAGCAGAGAGATCCATTTTTACTTAATCTTGATCAATAATAAACATACAACAAACAATTAAGAAAAAGAAAACTTGATATACTATCAAAAGCATATGTTAATATACGCTCTGTATAAACAAAAATGAATCAGAATGTGAAGTTCTTTATTGAACTTCTACTAACTAATTACAATCTACGTTAAAAAAAATTATATATACATACATTCAATGCAAAAATAGTTTATTCTAGAATACGCTGTTCTCCTTGGCTTTACAATTCTTTTAAGTTTTTTCTTCATTTATATTTAAGCAACCAAGTTAATATAACTAGTTACAAAATGTCAGTTTTAAATAAAACTTATAGTGTAATTATAATAGGACTTTTTGTGTCAAAAATTTGCCTGAGCATTGATCCGGAATATTCGTGGAATAATCGAATCAATTCATTTTTAACTGCATCATTAAATTCGTTCTTGTCTGTTACAAAAGCAGATGAAAAACCTTTAAGAGAAGATGTTACGTTTTGGTGTGTAAACAGGTAAAAAATGAATAAATATAATCATTTGTTAAAAGTGCATCGTCTCATTTTCTATCAAGGCAAAATCCAGAATATATACAAACATTTGTAAATGACGAAAATTTAACTGAAAAAATTAATTTTAATCTTCCGGTGGTTTTTTTGACACATGGATGGTTTGATAGTAAAAATAGAACATGGATTTATCAAACAATTGAAGATTATTTACTTTATCAAGACACGAATTTATGTGTAGTTGATTGGAATCGCCTTGCACTGCAAAGTTATGCCATTTCGGCAAAAAATACAAAAAAAGTTGGCCATCAACTGGCTAGATTTATCAAAGCTATGGAAAATTATGGAATGGACTTAGATAAAGTGACACTTGTAGGACACAGTTTCGGCTCTCACGTGTCTGGTTATGCTGGTGCTGCATTAGGTGGAAAGGTTAATGCTATTTACGCTCTTGATCCTGCTGGACCACGTTTTACAAAAAAAAACTTAAGTCCTGTAAGCGAAAGACTTGACCCTTCTGACGCAAAATTTGTTCAAGTTATTCACACTGATAGAACGTATATTGGTGCTGATTATGATTTAGGACATCAGGACTTTTATCCCAATGTATAATTTTTCAATTTAACAAATAAACTTCAAATAATTACTTCATATCATTTTTCAGGATGGAAGTAGCCCTATGCCAGGGTGTTTGATACCCGCAGCACAAACAGGAATTCATCCATCACAGTTTTTATGCAGTCATTTTAAAGCGGTTGAATACTTTAGAGCTGCATTAAATCCGGAAAATCAATTTATTGGAACGTGGTGCGATGGACCTTATGACTTGTATGAAATCGGTATATGTGACCGAAATCCAGTCGAAAAATTTGGAATCTATGCAAAGTTAAACAATTCGATTAAATTATTAATTTGTATTTTCATATTATTTTTATTATATTTGCAGAAGACGAACTTTCGGGCGTTTTTATCTCTCAACCTCTGAAGATTTTCCATTCACTTTAAATAGATCTCGCAAAAGAAGAACAACGATTGAAGATGTTCAAAAATATAAATTACGTCTTTTTAACTTTATTTTTGGTGTTCAGCTTTAAATATCTAGTCAAAACCAAAACATTTTAATCGTTTGTAAATTATTAAAATTAATTCTAATAAACAGTACTAAGAATCAGCTAAAAAGTAATTTGTGTAAAATAATAAATATTACATCAATGTGTTGTTTTACAATATTGAAAGTTGAAAATCCCCCCCCAAGAAGCCAGCTAAAATAATCTTAAATTTTTATTATCTAAAAAAACTCTTTATCTTGATTTCAAGTTAAATTTCTCTTTTAATTTATTGTCATAAAAACCCATATTATTTTGAAAGCTATTAGTATGTTTTTACCTGAATTTTGTTGTTCTACATTCCAAAGCGATTCTAGTGTATAATTGTCTTCTTATTTTAATTAAGGTTTGTTTGAAGCATCTAAAAATGTTAAATTTTAGACTATATGACTTTATATTTACGTATGAAAAATGCGTATAATATCAACAAAAGTATATTAAAAATAAATTTCACACGTGAGCAGAAAAAGTAACAAATTAAAATAAAAGAAACACACATGAATTAAGAGTTTTTGTTGTGAAAATATAATTAAAAGTAAATCAATGTTACACATTAGCCCCTACCTACATTCCGAACTTTAAGAATAGGTTTATTGCACAGTTTGACCCAGATAAGAGAGAATTTTTTGTCATATTTAATTATGTATTTAAAAGTAGAGCGTTGGCTATATTGAATTCGACCCAAAATATCCAAATTATGACTAGACTCAAAATCTCACTTATTCGTATCCGGAAACCAAGCAAACATACAAAAGCAGATTTGGCTGAAATGGCAAACAAATGTATTCCTTACAATTTGACGTTGATATGAAAAAAAAAACTTGAAAATATAGGTCTTAGTTGTTTAAATCAATTTAAAAAAGAAGTAGAAACAAAAAACATATTTTTGGCAGTTACATTATTGGGACTAGAATATAAATATTAAGTGCTAAAATAAAAGCCAATGAAAATAATATGTGGAAACTAAACTGGTATTCTTTTTTGCATCATTTTAGACTGAAATAGAGTTTAAATATAAACCATGAATAGATTCTAAAATGTACTTTCCAAAATGATAATATCATACATGTATTTTACAGACAGTCAAAAGTGTTAAAAAAGAAGCATAACACATTTAAAAATGCAATACCTTAACTTATTCTTACAATTTCTATGAACTTTCACATGTTTCATATTTTACAAGTGTACTACAGTGGATGAAAAAAAAAGATTTTTCTTTATATGGCGCCACATGAATTAGAGCAGTTGATATGATAGATAAAAGAACACTTTTTAAGTGCTCAGTACTCTGTTTATAAAAAAAGCACCCTAAAATATTAATGTTAGGTTGCGCTTTTCCATGACAATATTATATTTTTATATTTTACTATTCAAATAAGTAATTTTTGTTGAGTTTAATTTTTTTTTTTAGATTTCAAAATTGATTTCGAGTATATCAAATGGCCGTCAAAATTGTAATATAATCAAATTGTTACAAACATTTATTTTTGCATTCTATTTTTCATGGTTCAATTTTGTTATGATGATATGACAATGTCTTTATTCTTTGATAGGGAAGAAACAATAAAAAGCTAAAATACTAGTTTGTGTTTCAAATTTATTTTTAAACTTCAAGCCTAGTGTCAAGCGAAAAAAAATATTTTTTCAAATGTTTTTCATATACACTGTCAGTATAGTTGTAATTTTAATTTAATGTAATAAAAAATTCAGTAATAAAAATGATACTTTAACATTATTGATTGTGTGATGTCTTAAGACTCGTCAACCACGACTACATTTTTTTTTCAATAGACATTATGCTTTCAACAATAATAGTATTACCTTTATTTATTTACAATTTTTCTTTGTTTTGTTTCGTATTTCTTTAGAACTGACTGATATTTTATGAGCATCTAACGAGAAAAACAAATACAAAACATAGTTAGTGCACACAAACAATAATATACTACAAGACTAAACAATTGAAGAACAAGAATATAATAAATAATTGAGAAAACATCTTTCTCCACCTATTCAAGTGTATATATTTTATTGTTTTCTCTGTTTTGTGTGTTGCAAATATTTATTTAAGAACCTTCCGCAGTAGTTATATACATTTGCACGTAATAAATAAAGTAAATTTAAAGTATAGTGTCAGTATCATATAATAACAAAATTTACAATACGTTACAGGTCTATTCTTTCTTTCCCATTATCTTGTTTCTTTTTGTTACATATTTCTGTTGCTAATGCTTTCAACGAATATAGTTCTCTTTGAATACAATGAGGTTATTAACCACTACACTTCTATTAACAATAAAGACAATAATAAAAATAAAAGAAAATGAATTATGTAGTAGAATTAAAAAATAATCACAGCATCCTTAATAAATGGATCAATAATGAGAGCTATTGTGTTTCAGATCAACTTTTTTTTTCGTTGCGTTGTCATTTTGATATTATTTATGCTTAAAGGATTTGAACTATGTTATAAATTTTACTTCATAACTTATGAATAATTCAACAAGTTATTTTTAAAAGTGCAGTCATCATATATCCCTTTTTCTCAAAATTTATTTAATAATTGATTATTTAATCGCACTACTAATGTAAATGTTAAAGTAAAGAAGTTTTCTTAAGAAATGTTCACATTACTATAGTTATGCTAATTAAATATAGCTTGTAAGTGCTAAATTATAACATCTACCTAAGCCCGTTTAATTTACAATTTTTTTATGAAAATAAGTGATCTTACATGAAACATTTAAATATTGACTTATTCAGTTTTGAATTATAAGAATAAATTATATTAATGATCACAACCAAATTCATAAAGATTGTGGTATCACTTTTGAGAATATGATTTTTGATTGAATTTATGTTTAAAAAACATAGTAAAATAATTAAAACCAAATAATTGTTTCACAGCAAAATTGAAATAATAAATCCCAAAACCAAAATCTAAACAACAATTAATTATCATTCACAGCATTACATATACAATCTTTATAATTATTAAGAGACATAGCCACACATATATTTAAAATATAAATAGAAACATGGAAGATTAAGGGCTGAATTGTTTTATTTATTTCACAACATAATAAATCTTATTTTTGAAATCTTGATATGATGGCATTTTATATGTTCATGTCAGGCATAATAATAAGATATCAATATATTATACTACAAAAATTCAGTATTTGATGAATTTTGTAAACAATAAATGTTGGAACGAACATTTTACATCTAAATTTATGGTATATATCTTTTGAAAAGAGGAGAGGAAAATTTTTTTTGTTGAAATGTTATTTATTATCAAATTCCTCTGCTAGTTTTTGTCTGAGTTATTCTAATTTTTTGTTTAAATATGGGAAACAAAAATAAATCTTTTCTTTGGATATAGTAAAAAATTGGGTAGGGAAATTTTGATAAATTAAATAAAATATTATTTGTTTTTAATTACAGCTTAATATAATAAATATCTCTAATCTCTACAACAAATATGCAATTTGTTGATAAATTTATTTTTTCAATCATTGATTTTTTTTATGAAATTTTTTAATAACTTTAAAAAAAAAATAGAAAAATACTTTGGTAAATAGCAATATTTGTAAGATATAATACAGTATGAATAAGATTTTACCCATTTTCCTAGATTATTCTTCGATGTAAAAATGTTTTCCTTGTTATTTTAGACACCTTATTAAAAAGGAGGATTAGTTTAATCAACGAAAACATCAATTAAAGATACCAAACATAAGAACATAATTAATCAGTACATATGATAATAAAAAAGCACGAAAATTTTAATTTTCTTGCCGTTTAGCTTAATATGAACACAAAATTTTACCTTGTAATATTCATTATTCTGCCACAATGTTTAAACATATTAAGTAATTTATAATTCTTTTGAAAACACGTTTATTTTTTTTTTAAATTACCGATTATGTTAAAAATGAAAGCAAGATTTGTCACTTTTGCTATGAAAAAACAAATCATAGTAATTTGTTAATAAATTTATTTTTATATTTAAAAAAAACCAACCGCTTCCATATAAATATAATTAGTAATAAAAAAATTCTCAATATATTATATTACATGGTCTTTGTCAGACCAACCTATATTTTTTTAATATGCAAGTTTTTGGTAAAATAATAACAAAATTAATTCTTTTAAAAAAAAAACTAGGTGTGTAAATAAAATAATATTTACACAGATAATAAAATATTTTACACACACCTTTATATTATCTTCATTAAGCATATTTTGTGTAATTCTTATGAATAAGGGTGAATGAACAAAAAATTGTATATACATTTCATCGCGCTATTTCCATTATCATAATTAGATTTGAGCGCCTGTCTTTTTTGTTATTTTGCAATGATTTTCACGGGTAACTAAAGAATTCATTCAATATAATAATTAAAATATAATGTTATTTTTAATTTTTTAAATTTGAAAAAATTAGCAATTTCTCCACAAAGTACAAATGATTTAAAAAATTCCATTAATTTTGAAAATTGACATCAAATGCCTTTTATCACTTTATGAAAAACTTATAGAAATACATAGGGAACACCAATCAAATATCGCTTTTAATTGTTGCTGTCAAAAAAAAAGTAAATTAATGAATGAAAATCGTTTTCTACAAACTTAAATAACAAATTTTTAATACTAAACTAATGTTATTTATTATTTAAAAGAATAAACTTTCAATTTCAATTTAAAACTCATAAATGGTGGTAGCTAATGTATCTTGTTTGAATTCTATATTTTTCCTTTCCAAATTTCACGTTGAATTGCATGTTCATTAAATTATGAACTATTAATAAAAAATTATAAATTAAATCAAAATATTAAGAAGTCAGTTCGGCCACTTCAGTGTTTATGCTTTGGAGAAGTGGTTAGTGAACTTATTGGTAATGAATAAAAATCTATATGTATACAATTCTTATTATTTATTCATTATTAACACTCGAAAAACATTAGATTTTAAACAAAAATTGATTAAAAAATTTAAAGTTATAAAACTAAAATTTTTTAAAAATCTTACCATTCTCAATGATACTTGCTGTAAAAAACATATGGGAACTAAAACGCAATTGTGTTGAAGAAGTTTATCATTTGAATTTAGTAAAATAGGAATCGTTAGAAATAACATTTTATAGATGTTATAGTATGTAAATATTTTTCTCATTTTTCACCTATAAACCAATAGATGAAAAGTAAAATGACAATCATAGAAAAAGTGAATTTTTTATTAAGAAAATATGTTAAGATAATGAAAAGTATTTAATTAACAGTGAATAAATCCGACATCGGCACTACTAATATTACTTAAATGAGAATCTTTATAATATTTTAAATTTAATGATCACATAAAAAACCAATATGCAAATTACCTTAAAAGTAAATTTAAAAGACAAAGTTTAAAAATTTCTAAATAAAGATAACTTGTGTAATGGCACTGATGCCGCAATGTATTCAATAGACAGAAAAATTACAAAAATTCTGTTGTAATTTATCTTACTATAAGTTCTCATACTTTACATTTAATGAAAAAAAAAACTTTGGAAACTTTTTACTATCAAAACTATAATTTCAGTATCATTTTGAATTTCAAAATTAAATTATTGTATTTTAAAAGCAATTCAAATAAATATAAAAACGAATCTGAATCGGAATGACGTTTTTACTGTAAACTATAGTTTTTCTACCCAAAATAAGAAAATTTTATTGCTGTCATTCTATGCACTGTAAGTCGTAAGTGGACTGCAAGAGTGTCCATTATAGTCGATCTTTTTTACAGATCAACAGGAAAAGCGATAAAAATGTCAAACATCAACTGCCCTGTAAGCGTCTGCGTACCAAATCACTTGAACTTCGGCGCGTTTTCAACTTGCATGTTGCGAAAAATAATAGAATGTATATTCTAAGGTATAAGTGAATAATTGAAACATTTTCTCGATGAACTGCCCATATCATGTTAAAATTTAATTGATGGCTTTGTTGCTTTTGATAAACTTTATTAAAAACTATCATTTGATATTGAGTATATTTTATTTGAAAATTGTTTGTTTTTTCAAAATAATTAAGTCTAAACATATCTACGTTTCATTATAAAATATGTTTCCTAAGTTAAATGTAAAAAAAACCTTAATCAAATGCAGTGCTATTACATAACATTTATCACACTGACATATTTTTTTTGTGGAAGACCCAGTTAGCTTCCCAGAAATTGAAAAAGATGAAGAACAAATGTCTACAAAAATATTCAATTTGACAATTGATTATTCAAGAAAGTTTGTAATATTATAATTATTTCATTTATTTAATTTTCTTCATAAAATTAAAAAACTAGCTTTAAAATATTTTCTTCATTGTTAAAATTTTTACAATGCTTTCACAATGTTAAATTGAAAAAAATATGTAAAACATTTTTTAGAAGAAAATAAATAATAAATACTTTCTTTTTACTCCAACACTTACTCAAATGCATACGAACCATTTTTTTTAATAATATAATAAATATGCGAGTAACGTCGCATACGCATAAAATATTTGAACAAAAATGTTTTTTTTAAAACAATAAAACACCTTTTCACAAAAACACAACAGAATTTGAAGTACTTGTTAGAATTATGTGAACTTTCTATAGAAATTTTTTTAAGCTTAAAATGGTGATTGCTTTTTTATAGTTTTTCGTATATGTTACTTAGGTCCATTTTTGAATTATTTCCTTTTTACGTATCACACCATGAAATAGTTAAAAACATATGGCACTTTATAATAACTCTTCAAAAATTTATTTTCCACAATTTTTATTGAGTTCAGCACACGTTAAATCAAAGCTTTGAAATTATTTCTACAAACAAAAAAAAATACTTTTATTACAAGTTTAAGTATTATATTCAAAAAAAAGTACTTTTATCACTCATATTACTTTTTGTATAACTTTTAAATTCGAGGAAAACATTAGCTTAATTGTCTTTATAATTTGAAATCAAGTGACTAAATTGAATCTTAATGAGTCATAGTTGTTGTTGGCATAAATTCAAGTTTAAAATTAATTATTTAAACACGAAAACTTTTGATAACATTTAATAAGAAAAAAAAAAATAAAATATTTTAATCGTTAAATGAAAATATACAAGCAGATTACAATACTTTTTTTATGTTACATGATTTTTATTTTACATTATTATTTCATGTAATTTTCATTCAATAGACAAGAAGTAAAACGACAACCAAACAGATTGAAATATCAATCAATAAGAACATTATCGGAATTTTATGATAATTTTTTCTTTTATGCATAGTATAGTGATCCCACACATGAATAAAAGAAATACATATATCAATTTTCAATCAATTTATTTTATGTAAGAAAAATATATGCTATAAACATAGTTCAACAAAAAATATCACACGTTTGAATATTTTATCAGAAAGTTAGCAGCGAGTTGTGACAATTATCAAAGTTATTCAAATTTCAAATTTAAATTTTATCAAAATTCTCCTAGAGTTGAGAAAACCGAAGATATTTTTAATTTTGAATAACAAATCAAACAAAAAATATAAATATTATAATTTGAAACTTGAAAACGTCAAGCAAACCACCCGCACTGTATGCATAGAATAAACAAGTGCCCATAAAATTCGAAATTTTTATCCAAATTTACAAAAAATGCGTTTAAAATTGGTTTCATCAAGCATTTTGTAAGTGTCAATCAAAGATCTCTGTCTATGGACCAAATCAATTTGTACTGAGGGGCGTTTTCAACTTAGAGTGCACAGTTGACCCAAAATTTAGATATTGGATTAAGATTTGAAGGAAGTATAATCACAAAAATACATTCTTAGAAAAAATGTACCAAAGTATCAATTTTCTATCACGAACAAGTCAATTAAATATGTTATTGTTATGTTAGCTAAATGTCAATTAAGCAGACAAATTTCGTTTATTTTATATGTTTCCAGCCATGGGTAGCTTAAAAGTATTTAGCAAAAAGAGATTATTAAAGATCAGGAACATGACTGGTTGACATTTTTACCTTAAATCAGATATTGTCACCATACCCAATCATTAAAAGGTGTGGAGATGGGAGTAAATCAAAGAGAAAACTAAATGATACAGTAAACTGTAAAAGTGGCAAAAAACTGAAAATTATATTTTCACAGCGACCAAGTGCTTTTTTGGTCTCAAACGACATCTTCGCTCAAAACTGTTGACCAATAAGACCAAATTAGCCATCTACAAATTATTAAAGATTCCAAAATCTGAAATTCATATTAAAATTTTTAAATTAAAAATATTTTATTGAATTTCAATACTGGTTTTTGCTTTTCCACTGATTTCTGACTGGTTTTGTGTAGAGAGTGTTTATTCAGTTTTATGCATTAAAATTATAATAATGTGAATTGTAGTTAAATAACTTTTAAAATTAAATTATTATATCGCTCAACAAAAATATTCTTTGTTGATGATTTTTACTTATAAAAATTTTGGAAAGTTACAAATTTTTGATTAACTAATTCATATAGTTCTTCTTTTACTTAGTTTTCTACAAAACTTCAGTTGTGAAAAATTTACACTTTAAAGTCAAAAATATCGAAATCACATTGTCAAAAAAAAAACACATAAAATATTTAAAAGAAACCAGCGAAATTTAAAATTGTATATGAGGAAAGAGGTACGGTGCGATTGACTAAAGACAAACTTATGACAGCAATTTTCACAAGCAAATATAGAAGCAATGTTTTGAGTAAATAAATGGGAAAATACAAGATACATCAGCAGGCAGAAAACAGATGTTTTTCATGGCAGAAAAGACATAACACGCAAGCAATGTCACATAGTGTTAAATTGGTTGTCATTGCAAAAGTCATTCATTTGCAACAACAATACGCTATATAGTAATACAATGTGTATTGTGCATAATTCTTCCTTAGTTGAGCAAATAACATGATCACACACATGCCAAATGGAGTGAATCTTCTGGTAGTTCAGCTGACTCTAGTCACATTCATTCTGCTAAAACAAAATAAGAATAACTACATACCTAAAACGTTAACAATTGTAAAACGAATATCGAATGACTGGTTTTTGTTGAATATAAATTGTAATTTTGCATTGTGAAATATGTGTTAGTAGGATCATCTAAACTAGAAAATAAGAATGATTTGACATAATATATGTACAACATTATTTTGATATGCTGTTATTTTGAATTGTTTTAACGACTGCGAAATAAAGTTGTTAATACAGATTCCCTCACAAAAAAAAATTAAACACCGACCATTATAAAAATTCCTGTTTTTTAACTTATACTGTATTTGATTTTTCAGTTGAATTAGTTTTATTTAAAAATATAAAAGACATTTACCTTAAAAACACAAAAACCACAGCATACAATAAAAAAATACCAAGTTTTCTAATGAATACAAAAAATGTTCAGTTCAAAAGACTATAAATAAACCTTTTTGTTGAATATAATAAAGATCGGAAAGTAAATTTTGGGATTCTTACACCATCTCATAAAAACATTTCCAACAGATCCAAAATTGTACAAAAAGATGTTGAAAATTAATAACAGAAATGTAGAAAATAAAATAACAAATCATAGGTTTACATCATCTAAATTTAATACCTTTGCTTCACTTCTATAGATACTTATATTAAGGATCACCATTATTTTTGATGGGTTGACAATTTTCAACAGGAACAAATAAAATAAAAGAAATATACATTATTATTATAGCTTTAAATAAAACAACTTAATAAAAATGAAAAAGGGACTTAACTTTTGTTGCTATTTATCAACCTACTTGCTATTTATTGAATTGACTGCTGAGTTATAAATTTACAGTAATTTTTTATTAATTTTTATTTTATTTATCATTTTGATGGAAAACACATTACTGTACTTTTATATTCGATTGGCGTTTACCAACTTGAATTTTAATAACAATTTTTTAAAAATATAAAAAAAAATTGTGTAAGTCAGGTTAGTTAGTTTATATTTGAAGTGGATTTTAATGAATGCACCTTGCCACGTTGCTTTTGCTTGTCATCAGAATTTGCATTTCTTAATTATATTTAAATTATTAGGATATAGAAATCACAAGTAAATAAAATAAATTCAAACCTTTGAATATGTATAAAATTTAAGAAAAATAAAGAATACTCAGATTAAATAAGGAAAACGTAGAAAAGAAATTTAAATTTGTATATTAAATAAATAAAAATAGACAGATAAAAAGACTTGTTCGAGGTTTTGCATTTATTTTCTGTCAATATTTCTGTCATCATACAGCAATTTAAACAAATAAAGCAAAACAACTACGAATACGTTTTCCTTTATTTTTTTATTTATGGCAAAAACATACATATTAACAAAATGTTATACAATTTTATTTAACATTAGAAAAAATAGCATTCATGTAGTCTCTTTTCAAGTCATTTAAATATATTTATAATAAAAATGAGAAATGAATACAAAAACACTGTCATGCATAAGGAAATTGGAAATGTTTCTCTCAAACACAGTAGCTACGCGTTATATGAGAAAAAAAAGAAAAATAAATATATTTTAATATCACTGAGTTTTGTTTTAAATATCTGCTATTGAGACCATTGTTTACATTTTATTTTTGTCAAAATTGATTTTGCAATACATAAAGATAACTAATAGAACAGTTGTTGGAACTTTAGGATACTCACGTTATGTTCTTAAAACGCTTTAAATTTAAAACATTATAATTTGAAATTTTTAAAACAATAGGAGACACTCTTTAAACTAAATCTTGAAAAATTATCAATAAAAGAGGAAAAAAATAATGAATTAAAACAACAATACAATTTTTTTTCAGGTTTTCATACCAATCTTTTGTTTTGTTTTCTATTCAAATTTTTTATGTCATCCATTTGTTTTCAATTTTACTGTTATTTTAACGAAAATGTGTTTTGTTTGTTGCTCGAGCCAGAATCAAATAAGATAGGCTTGATATATTTGTAATATACTGTGGGAAATTTTTGCATGTTCTTTAATGTTTTTGTGCGATCTTTAATGTTTGTGTAATTTTTAATGTTTTGGCTTGTTTGTCTTTTCTGTTATTTTTTTAATGACTTTTCTTAGAATATCAAATTTTATATCAAAAAGTATAATGAAAATTTAGTTACGTTAACTTGATCAAAATAGCCAATTAACCCAAAATGGCTGACTTGTTAAAAATGGCTGACTAAAGTGCCGCATTTAAAACCAATGAATTGTGCTAATTGTATATGCGAAACATTTTCTTCTAACCGTCTACAAAAAAATCCTGTACTATATTGTATGTCAGGGATGGAAGTAAAAGTGAGCAATGAACGCGTTAAAAATCAATCAAGTTGTGCTAATTGTATGATATTTTTTTTAAAAAAAGTTTTAATAAAGCGACATGTTTTAAACTATTTAAATATATTTAGTTTTTATTTACAGTTCAGTTTAAAAAATAAATGACATTTCTTAGGTTAAAGTTTGGTTTTGCTGCTTTAATTTCCAAAAAAAATTAAATCCTTAAAAAAAATAAAGTTGAGCATGAATTAAGACTTCCATTGTATGAGTACTTGGATCTCTCATAGTTTTTGAAAAAGGTACAGAAAAACACGAAAACAATGAAAAAGTAAAATAACTAGAGGGTACGACAAAGTTCTAGCTAGATCATTAACTCAACGAAGTACTTCTTTAACATTTGAATTTCACATATTTTTACACCAAAAACTGACATGTTCATCATAATAGAAGGTTTCACTGACAGGATACTCTTGTTTCATTATTTAAATATAAAAATTGTTAAACTTAGTGTTTAACAAAAGTATTTCCTTATTATAAGAAAAACTGAACGAAAACAGCGTCCTGTATTCAATATATTTATGACTTACATATCTCACATTATTATTTCTTTAATGTTGTTACCAAATGACACAAACAAAATAATGATGCACGTCCCAAGACAATTCTATTCAGAAATAATTTCTATAGAAAAGTTAAGCCTTATATAAACTGTTTTAAGAGTCTTTAGACCTTTACCCTTTTCAGCCCAATTTATATCGTCTTGAAAAATGGAATTTATTGTGAACGGTCATACATCCAAACTAAAAATAGAATTTTTTTTTTACAAATTCAAGCTTCAATTTAGTTTTTAGAAATGCACTCGTGAATATCACAAGCAATCATGTTTATTTCATATTTTCTACAATCTGCTTTGATGGTGACCATCTAAACATGGTTTAAGGGTTCACATTAATTCAATTACTGGAAAAGAGTATGCTAGACATAATGACTTTACCATATTTCATATTAAAAATAGATCAATTGGTTTATCAAATTCCTTTTGGTTCCAACAATAATCATTTAAATTCATTTATTTCGCATTATATTGTAATATTTTGAATGAATACAAATTCAGCATATAAGATATTCAGATAAAAAAAAAATTATTATTTTATCTTACCTTAATATATAAAGTTATTTTTTTTCAAAATTACGATGAAGAAAAAAATATGCTCAATGCAATCTGTTTTAGTTAAACAACAAAAAATATTCAAAACAGAAAAGCAATTTACAATAAAAAAATGCAATTTTTCGTTAAATGTAGTTACCTCAATTAATTTAAAATTTCTCAATTAATTTCAAAAACATATTTTGTTTGACTGTCAATCCGTGTTATTTAAACTTAGCTAATTTTTAATTTATTTCACAAATTTTTCATAAAACAATTCATTTTTGTACTTTGATTGCTCAACTAAACATTTTTTGGTGTCTGTCTACATAGTAACAACCTTTATTTTTCTTACTTTCAGTATAAAATCTCATTATTGAATAAAACGGTTTTGCATGAAAAGATCTTCATTCATTTGTATTATATCCAAACTGTTAATTAATTACAATTTTTAATGATAGAACAAATTTTGTTAATGTTTTTATTTGTAAAAATAGTATTTACATGCATAATTATAATACAAATGGTAAATTGACATCTTTATATTTATAGTTACTGAGAACTTGAAAAATGTACAGCAAACACTCACACTTTTCAATTATGTCCTGGCTAGTCGTTAAATCAACATAAGTAATCTTTTATTTTTTCTAAATATTTTGAAAACTTGGTTATTAAAATCCAATAAATAATGTTTTATATTTGTTCCAATACTAGAAAATAGCAACATACATTTTCTTTCCTATGATTCTAAAGTTTATAGTTGTTCATTGATACTTCGTACATAAAAGATTTCAAGTATGTATTTTATTATTCTAACAGTGTCAAGTGAAATATATATTGGCATTTATGTTATTTGATATTGATATAAAAGTCTAAGAAGCATTGTGTATTCGTAATATGTGACAAGAAATCCATTTTTTTATATATATTTATATAACTTGACATACACAACCACGTTTTGATACTTTGTATATGAGGATAAGGATCTCATTTTATGCCAAATCAAAAATTTGCAACAAGCATATCATTTGTAGAAAAATAGAAGAATCAATGGATATATCAAATAAAAGAAATTGTCTCTCATGGAGCATATCATAACGACGACGACAAATGTAACTGAAAGCATGAACAAAAATAGAGCATACTTAAAATGATTTGGTGAATATGAGTATGGTATCATTTTAACATTTCAAACTATTTTGAATAGAATACAGATACACCGAAAATACAATTTCTGCCACGGCTTCGTTTCGCTGGCAACTAAAGAAAAGAAGAGTCATTTTCTCTTTATATAAAAATTATTATATATCAATGCTTAATCTTTTTTAAATCTTGTTACCATGTAATTTACACCGTTGGAAAGAGGACATAAAGAGCCAACAGTAAATATGAATTTCAATATTATGTGCCCAGTAATATTGGGCTTTTTCAGGCTATAAATAATAAATTTAACAAAATTTAATTTTATCGATTAGTTTTGATATGAACAAGCTCCACCGTGGACCCAATAGTCCTATCGTGTTCATACTACTTCAGCCGAAGCTCTCATTATGAGCCTTTTATCCATGGTCTAACCACGTGCTTATTATATTAATATATTTGTCCTCTTTCTAAAGTACCTTGGTACTTTGAAAAAGATTATACTTTGATATATAATAATTTCAATTTTCCCTGACATCAATTTTATTTTGTTAAGCAGTGTAATATAATAGCACATTTCACATAAAAACTCATTTAATCAGACAAATTTCGGAACCCAATCTTAAAATCAATTCCTTTGAGTTAAATCTCCGGAGCTTGTCAAAAATCCGACCTCATTTTGACTCACCATGTAGACTCAATAGTTTTGACCAGGTGAACTGAGAACAATCTGTCTGTAAAAGTGTATTTTTCTTAAAAGAAGTGCACTAAAAACACGCATTTCTCTTTCTCTCTAAACTTTAAAAACTGAAAGGGACTTATGCTCTGTAAAATTAATATAATATGCGAAAAATAATTAGATTTAGATGGGATAGATTTGTTCATTTTGCATAAATATTTGAAAAAATCATACAATTGGTCCGATTTTGAATTAAATTAGTTATTTTTCACTAAATATTTTTTTTTGCCTTTATTTCCCTGTAATGCCAAATTTGGCTACTCAAAGAACATCATAAAATAAATTGTTTACATTAAAATGTAAACGAAAAAGAATATGTATACCAAAAATTTATGTGAGTAAGCTTGTAATCATTGCGGTGAAAATTAAATAATTTTATGATGAAATAAATAATCCGATTATTTTGAATGAATTGTTTTCTTGTTACATTATATTAAATTCATACATCTATATTAATAATAAAAACTTTAAAATAAAATCATTAGAACTATTTTATTTATTCATAAACAGACAATTATTTTATTTTCTGCTCGACAACATTCTTTTAAAATCTTTTCTCTATAGTTAAATATTTTTATGAAAGAAATAAATTATTTTTAATAAAAAATAAGTACAAACAAAAAGAAGTGTTAAATAAATGTGTTGCATACGTATTGTGTTTATCTTTCATCAAACAATAAAAAAAAGAATATATAAAATAAACAATTTCACAAAGACAAAAATAGCACTATCGAAAAATAATTTTACTTTTCAATTTCCTTATTTAAATAGTTTTGACTCTTACTAAATCTATTTAGAAAAACTTGATATTATATTCACAGAGTAATCTGGTTACTTTTAAATTCATTTCAGCTTGTTCCTATACATTGAAAAGACAAAATATTATGGTTTAATTTTATAATGTAACATCCAGGAGTTATAACGAACCTCTCAATCACATGATGCACAGAAAATAAATTTTTGATTTTCTCCAATAATATTGACATTCTTATTACATGATATTTGACGGAATATTTATTTACATATATTTTATCAAATTCATGCTTAACATCAGACCTTTACCATATAAATAAAATTTAACGCCCATTCTGGCATTAACAAACAGTTTTTTCTTAAATAGATATAGAATAAACATTATTATTTATCAGCGATAATAAATTCTGTACTCCCTTTGATTCACTTAAAGATAATTTGAATTTTAAATAACAAAACAAAACAACCCTCAATGAAACTTTAGTAATCAAAATATCTCATTCAAAAATCCATAAAAAGACTACAAGTCATCATCATAATTTAATGTTGGGCATTTTTTGTTTTTTGCTTTTTTTTTGTTCTCCTTTATTTAACGTTGTCAGTCTCATCTTTATATATAACTCATATAAAAAGTAAAGAGCGAGTAAACAAATAATATCTCCTTAAATTTATTCACCATGTTTTGCTATGGTTCTTTTCGCCTTAATCCAGAGATATGCTATAGAAAACTTGATACAAAGTTCACACAAAGAATACTGAAAATTAGGTTTATATTGATGTGCTACAAATAAATTTAAAAAAAAGGTGTAAGTATTACTCCTGTTTTATATTACTGCTCATCTCTACTTTTACTGGTTTGTAACCAAATTTTCATCAACACTTTATTTTATTACTTTCAAAGTCGTCTTTATTATTATTAACAATCATTCTGAAAGCTTGTTAATGTTTACAGAAGTACAGGTTATTTTATGAATATTTCATTGAAATTCTTTTATAAAAAAATTTAAAATATACAAAAGATTATCGAAGGTATATCGCTTAACCCAGATGAACTAATAATTTTAGTGTTAAACACAAGAAGATATCATTCAGGTGATGTGATTTACAATAAATATGTTTTAAATCTTTCAATGAGAATAAAACATTACAAATACATCTTATAAATTTATTACTAACATGGGCAACTAATATATTTTGTATGCGCTTAGAATTTAACATCAGATATAATTTATAACTTTGTAGCTTAACAAAATCATACTTAATTATAGGATGGTGTCGTGGTCTAGTGCGAAGTTAAGAAAATTAAAATTTTCATTCGCAAAAATATGAATGAAATTTAATTCTATTTGTTAAAATGTTCATGTTAATCAAAAGAACAAAGTCTAAATTACGTGAAAATCAAATAGTTTAATAAATTAAATAGCCAATATCAACAAAATATTGCATTTATTTTGAAAATCATGTTTTTTGGATTTAACGCGAATATTCTTGTTCTAGCGTGATTTGTATCTATCTACTGCGAATGACCTTACTACTATTATTTTTAAATATTTTAATTTTTTATGTCCTTTAAATAAAACAAAAAAACATATATTACGTGGAGTATTCAATAAATTTCTTTAATTCTTACATATAATATATTTATTTTGCATTTTTAAAATTATGAAAAAAATCATACCTCATCCGCCATTTTTCAAGAAACACAACTGAAAAATTGCATGCAATTTTTTCTTCATATTTCTAATAATGGGATCAATATAAACATGAAATAAAATTATAAAATTATTCCTTATGTTTATATTTATTTATAAACACCAAAAAAATATATATAAAACTTTAAAATCTTATAAAATAATAGATTTAATAAAAAATTCGCGCTAGAACACTCATTTGCGCTAACCCACGACACCATCCTATGATATGATGTCGTTTCTATTTACGATGTTGTATAATTCTTATTAGATTTTCTTTAAAATAATGAAAAAACTTAAGACATTTCAATTTTAAACTCATTTGACAATATCTTATCATCGATTTTTACATATTATTTTCCTCTTAATACAATACAAAAGAAATTCTCATGTTAATCTAATTTATAATTCATATTTGTTTAACATGTACTATAGGTGAAATTTCTTAATTTACTTATTTTAATACGTGAGGGGATTTTTAAATCAAATTTCGAGTATTTTAATGGGTATAAATCAAACATAGATTGAAGAAATGTTTTTTTCTAGTTTTTCTATCACACAACTTTAAACCGCCTAAATTATACCATTATTTTATGGCACAATATAGTCTCATTTTATTCAGTTTTTAAAAAAAAAACCTTGAAGTGATGCACAAAAAGTGAGATTAAGTTTTCCAAACCTCCATTATCGATTACGGCGAAAGTCGTTGATTAATTGTACAAATTTATTCATTACAAGGTTGTTTTACACTGCTTTTGTAAAAATAAACTAAGGAAAAGCATTTTTAATTTTCTAACCATAAAGAAGCTAAAGTATAAAATAAGAAACCATTCTTGTTGTTATTTTTATATTCTGATTTATTCAAACTACACCGAACTCGTCATAAAATGTTTTCAAATAGAAATTTATTATCTCATCATGTCAACATATCGATGTTCACTAAAAGGTTTTTCTTCGTTTTATGGAAATAAATAAAAGCAATGCTATAAGACGTTCTCTTCACTGCGCACTTTACGTTCTCTCTTTCTCTTTCAGTTTGTGAATCTGATGCTATGGTAGAATTCTCGGATGTTAAAAATGTTTTCATTTTAGAAGAGAACTAAAAGATCAAGAGAAAATTTTCCACTTGACTTTTATCAGTGTCTTTTGCTCAAAATAATTTTTCACATATTAGGTTATATGATATTTTACGATGCTCTGTTATGTTTCATTTTTTGTGCACACACAAATGTGAGATAAAAAAATAAATGAAAAATTCAATGAATACAACATTTACACACATATAATTACATGTACAATCATCACATAATATGATAAGAACACATAACATTCGTTTTTATTTACATATCGATAATATATTCATCCATTTATTTACATTTTATTTAAAAATGCAATCTGATTATTTATTTATATTGTTTTAAAATCAGCACAATCAATAAAAAAAATATATTTAACATGTGTCGATCAATTACAATTAAACTCAGTACTTTCCTTCATTCAAAATGATTAACCAGAACATTAAAATAAAATGGGAATTAAATTAAAGAATCATACCAAGTTACAATACATTTTTTTGAATATAAAAAAAAATCAAAAAGACTTTAAAAATTTATTTAACACATGAATCTTTGAAATGAAATGTAGTTTAAAAAAACCCTTGTAAAATATTATGTCAAAATAACATTCTAATTTATTTTTTAAAATTTTCATAAAAATGAATGAATAATACAACTAAGCCAAAAAGATAATTTGTTAAATAAATTGATGTAAGATAACTTAAATCAGCTATCGAAAAGAGGTGTGGAAGGCGTGTCCTTACGCAACCTTAATCATAGCAAACGAATATCAGTTGATCGAAGAAAAATTAATTTTAAGCTCTTTCTAAGCTTTTTGAAAAAATTTTCCGAAAATTATAGGTAACAGTGAGTAAAATAAACCTGGACACAGAAATGTTGATATTAATGTATAAAATATCTCGATCAACCAATCGTGATAATTGGTGAAACAAAAAAACTAGATAAAACTTTCTATTAAAACAAGTAAAATCTCAAATTGCAGCACTTCTCTTTGGCGAAAAATTTTCCTCTTTATGTAATTTTTTATAAGCGCAACAAAAATCGTAATTTAAATTCTTATGAAATATTCATGATTTTTTTACTTCAGATATATTTTAGTAAATCACTTGCAATTTACACTAATATTATGAAGATTGAAGAAAAGTATGGTATGAACATATACAATACCGTTGAAAAATGTCAAATATGTATATTAATTTTCTATATTTAATATAGATTCTTAAAATACTACATAAAAAAATTTACTTTACTTTTTACTTTAAGTATCGATTCAAGAATTAAAATCAAATTCATTCAGGACAAATAACAAGTTGGGTGAGTAAAAATTATTTGTTTAATTTCACAAATTTCCAATGAAGATTTAATATCATCTTAGAAAATTATTTGTTTACTTGTTTTTTCCTACTTATTTATTCATTTCACGTAAATGAATGCTTTTAAGTAACTTTTTTTTATTATTACATAAATGTAATATTTTTTCTTCATAAATGTCAATGTATTTTCATGGTATTGTACAACACCAACTAAAGATTTATTTACTAAATTATATTGTAACAAAAAAATGACTTAGTCTTTCAAAAGAAAAAGCATAATCAAATAATGTATCTGGGTGAGTGTGAATTAAATATTCAAAACTTTTCTTCTTATTTCTATGCTTATTATATTGTTATGCCTATATGTTGATGAAATAAACCTACGAAATTCATATTTTTTTATATTTTTTTATTATAGATTTTATTTGGAAATTAATTGAGTTATCTACATAAAATAAATGGGAAAATCCAGAATTTGCTTTCTAAAAATTATTTTGAAATTTTATTAAAATATTTGAACTTCTTTGATCTTCAAAAATCAAGTGAAACAATCTCCTGAAGAAATATTTTTATTATATTCATGCTTATTTCTTACATTAAGTCAATAAAAAACACGGAAACCAAAAAATATAATTCATCGCTTTTTTTATAAACAGGATATGATTTGAATACATATTTTAAGTTTTTCATAGACTTATATTACATATTTGTTAATTGCAAGATATCTTCTTGCAGATAAATGATAATATGTAACTCGGAAATCAAATACACCAATTCAAAGAGAATCAAAATGCACTTGTTTTCAATTATTTTTCAAAAAAAATTTCAAGCAAAAACATAAAAAAAATATTAATAGGAAAATTATGGTCAAACTTTATTTCTTTAATTTATTAAAAGAATATTTTCCATAAATTTAAGCAGCCTTTCACATTTTAATAAATATGTCTTTTTTCTCGCTTATAATATTATATTACCTTAGTATAATACATAAGGTTGTGGACTTAAATAACTTGTGTGCAAACTAAGCATTTTTTTCTATTATAAAATATTTAAAATTCATAACAAAACCCATTTTAAGAAAATCAAATTAACGTTGGTTTCGTTTATCAAATTGAACACAATACGATATAGCATGTTATATTTTGCCTTTTTATATTTTTATTCAAGAACCATTAAATGAAGACTTGTAGAATAGTCTTTCATAACATTAAATTAAAATTAAAAACGAGTACTTACACTTTCAGAAATTGAATAATTTAATAAATTATAACAGGGCACTTAAAAATGATATCATGGAAAAAGATTTTTAGTGTAAAAAGCTTATATTCAAAGGATAAAAATGGGAAAAAATAATTATTAGGAACTGGTTGCTAAATAAAAAACGTTAAACTTAGTTTTTATATTCTTGTTTGGTAAATTAGCTGATTATATATGAATAATTGATTTTTATATAGAACAACAAACATGATTGCAATTACATTAAAAACATGTCACCTGAATAACAGATACCTGAACATAAAACATCAATAAAACTACAAACATTTTTATTAAAAATTCAATTTCAATCAAATTATAAAAAACGCAAAAAAAAATATTTCAATTTTATCAAAATTTAAAAGCATCGTATGAAAACTAGAGGTAAACCTCAACTTTTTTATGACTTCATGGAGCTTAGTTGAAAAAAGTTATGAGGTTATTTGATTGTGACTTTTTTTTAATTTCATTAAAAAGGACAAATCTTTGCATCTAATATATTTAAAGTTCTGTTCAACAAATCGATTCAAAATAAGTGATCCATTGATAAAAATTTAATATCAATTTTGATATAATTTCTAAATAAAAGTTTTTCATTAAGTTTATACGAGTATACATTATTTATTTCAATTTTTATACTGCCTGATGTTTCGCCACTCCGTCTTTTTGATTCAATATTATTGCTTATATTGCAACATTTTAATCAAATTTAAAATCTGTACTTTCAATAATAAATGTAGATGTTTATTTAAATTAATCAATTATATAGGTAAAAACATAAACACGAAAAAATCAGAAACAAAAGAAAATGTTATTATTTGAAAGTAAAAATACACCCCACTTTACAAAGGAGCTATTTGGCTAAATCTATATAAATCAGTATCTATGTATTACTGCTGATAACCATAGATAAATAAATAACAAACAAGTACCACGGGACTCATACGTTTTCGATTTTGGTTATAACTTCAATTGACATTTTAGCATTGTTTGTTTTTCGTCGTTGATGTAAAAGGCATATCCTTCTTCTAAAAATTTTTGGGGCAACTGTTACCTAAACCAAAATAAAAAAGCTATAAATTAGCAAAAGCAAATTCCGGATTTTTGTGTTATATCTTTATATCTTTTAATTAAATTGATAATATTATTATAATTAATTTTTCATTTCACGATATTTCTATTCACTAGGGATAAAATTAAAATAATAAATCGCTAGAAAACACGATAAATTTTGAAAAATTGAAAAATAAGTAAGACAAACTATTAAAATTTGAACGAACTATTTAAAATTACAAAACTTTAAGAATTGCCACCTTAAATTTTGAGAATGGTAAAAAGCCCATAGCAAATGCACGTATTGAAACGTATAATTTTTGTATATGAATACAAAAACCAAAAAATTTGTTGTTTTCTTCATTTCTCTATTGTTTGTAATACTTTTTTTATATGTTAAATATATTGATCGATCTTTAGGGACTTAATCCACACGAATCTTTTTCATGGTTACATAATGGTACATTATAAAATAAGTATTAGTTCCATTTTATTTTACATCACTATACCGATTAATAATTTGTTTTTATTTATTTGATACCATTAAATTTATACAAATAATTTTTATTATAATAGTTTCTTCTTATATCTCTATAAGCTCTCAACCAAAAACGTATGTGTCCAACTGAAAGTCGCCAGATTTACATTTTAAATAAAAAATGTCTACCAATAACTATTTGAAATAGGATAGAATTAACACTCAAATATATCTTGCCACTTTCAGTTTATTTCATGTCGACAGGTCCCTTAGACTCAGAGAGAACAAGATACGATTGAAGAAATAGAACAGGTAAAGGAAAAAATCTGTTTTGCGCTTGGTTTACCACAGAAAAATTTTTTAATTGAAAATATTTGTGTTACTTTCATGTCTAATAATTAGAAGAAACGAATTTAAAAAAAAAAAATCCATTTTGAAATCATTTAATTTAAAAACAAAACTTCTTTTTTTATTTGCACAGTTAATTTTTAATTTTTTAGAAAAAACATAAGGAAGTGAAAGGTAAAAACGTTAAACGAACGTTTAATTTAAAATTTTAGTGTGAGTCGAATTCTCGTTAAGAATTTGTCGAGTTGACTCACTATAGAATGAAAATTAATTTTTTTTGTTCAAGAAAGAATGGCATTGTAAGCAATTTGAAAAAAGTCCAATAAATCTCTTTTGAAAAATGTTGCTTAAAGAAATGGAAAGATATAATTTCATAGCCTGAAATGTAATAATAAGTCCTAAGCTTAATTAGTTCCAAAAGTAAAACTGGATAATTTTTTTTTCCCAACAAAAACGTCTTTTCTCATATAATCCTATATAAGAAAGAAATTGCTTGACTTGAAAACTCAGTAAACGGTAACTCTTTACTAACAGCCATTTAAAAAAATAAAATTTTATTTTTATGTTTACTTCTCTGCAGAATAAGCAAAAATGTTAACTTATAGCCCCATAGTGATTCGTTAATAAAACAGATGACTTTATCGAATTGAATGTGCTATTGCTTTATGACATGAAAGACTTCTTTGAAATTTTGCGTAATGTGATGTATTTTTGTCAATAATATCAAAACTTTTTTCGAATAACGAACACACAAAAGATAAACAAAGAAAAATTCCCCTTTGTTATTTAATATTTTGGTGTCGTATCAACAATAAAAATAATCTAACAAACTTTCATCTTATTGAAAATTGCAAAAATATTATCAATTAAAAATTTATTAAATGTGAATCAACTGTTCTTTACAATTTTGCAAAAACTATTCAAAAATATTATTAAGAAAAGATAAGCAAATAGGAAATGAGTGATGAGAGCACTGACGCTAGTGAACCATATAGTTCTTCCAGAAGTGATAGTGAAGAAGTATTAACAATAACTAGCTCCAGTGAGATCGAAACTGCTTCACAGGAATCAGATCCCTCAGAAACTACGGAGAGCAGCTCACGAACTATTTCAGAAGAATCACAATTAAGTGCTATGGATAGTGAACCACTCGAAGGACAAGTTTTTGAAGTGCCATTAATTAATGTTGTACAACAAGCTGTGATTGTATCGCAAAGTGACCAAGATCAAAATGTAGAAAACCAAGAAAATAGAGAAGGCACACTATTAACTCCAACACAAAATGAAGACTTATTAAAACCATTAAAAAGTAGTAGCAAAAAAAGAAAAAGGTAAATTCTGCTTGAAGGAAACTGATGTATTTTAGTTTATATTTAATTTTTTCATTTTAGACCAAATCGAATAGAAAGTGATACAGATGATGATGATGGTTTAACATGTCCTATTTGTTTAGATCACTGGGAAATGACAGGCGCACATCGTCTGGTGTCACTAAAATGTGGACATCTGTTTGGTGAATCATGTATTCGTCGTTGGCTTCGTGAAAGTGGGACAGGAAACAAATTATGCCCACATTGTAAAACCAAAGCACTTCCTCGAGATATACGCCATCTATATGCCCGAAAAATGGTTATTTTAGACAACTCAGAGCAAGTTCGTTTGCAGAAAGAGTTGGATGAAGAAAGACAGAAAGTCACATCCCTTCAAATGGAATTACAAATGGCTCGAATGGAAAATAAAGTTCAAATGGCAATGTTAACAAAACTACAAGAACAAATTAATGTTGCTCAACATGCTGCCGCAACCACAAATGCAAAACTAAATAGTGCGAAGACAAGCATCTACAAATTATTCATGGAAAAAAATATTGAAATAACCAATCAGCCAGGATGTCGTGTACTCAAATTTTCACAAAACAGCAAATTATTACTCGCATCACAAAAATCGTCTGCTACAATTTTTCCTGGATATGGAATTCGATTTATAGATACTCCAAGTTTTCGACCATGTAATTATTTACATATTTCACCAAACTCACTAAGAGATTTATGTTTTGACGCAGAAGAAACAATCTTTTTAGCTGCTTCGAGTGAGAAAACATGTAAACTATATGATGTTAATACGAAAACAGCAATAGATACACTAACACCATCAGATACATCGCAAATATGGTCATGTGGATTTGATAAATCACGAACAAAACTTTTATATTTGGGAGCACAAAATGGAACCACCTTTGTTTATGATATTCGTCAAACTCGGGCGTTTTTAAAGGAATTAAAAACAACTGGAGATTTTACACCTGTTATAAATGTTTGGTCCGTTCCTCCAAATAACGAATTTCCATTCGGAGGTTGCCTAGTCGCAAAACTGAGTTCATGTTGGTTTTTTGAATATACCCATGACCAAAATACAATTCCATCGCGACTAAATATTGATGGACCATTTGTATCAATGCAGTATGACTCTAATAATGATCATTTACTTATTAACGCACGACCAAGTGTAAATTATCCAACCTCAAGGCATATATTAGCCAAGCTTATTAAATTAAATGAGACCATGACCACAATACAAGTGATTCATGAATATCTCGGGTCAAAAATCCAATCTTACATTTCTAGAAGTAGCATAGTCAACTATAACAATAATTTAATTGTAGCCGCCTATTGTGAAGATCAAAAAATTTTGAAGACATGGAGCAAAAACAATGAATGTACAAGAACACAACTCTCGGAACGAATTCAAGATACTTGTGCTCTTTATATCAACAATGAATCCACTCACTTAGCTGCTCTCACTGACAGTAAATGTCGAATTTATAAATTTTTAGACTCCACTTCTTGATTAACTAATAAGATTTAAGCTAACCATTTTCTTATTTATTTAACAAAATTTCAAAATTAACTATCTATGAAGAAAGTATTACAAAATCAGCTGAATTGACTTTATGCTTCATGATCAGATCACAAGAACATTTTCATTTGTATCTCATTATTAATTTATAATTATAAAAATTCATTAGTAAGATAAAATTAATGGTGTACTTTAATTTACTTTGACCATTCAAGAAATGTTTATAAAATAAAGAGAGTGCTTTTCAAATCTCTTAAATTGTTTAAATTTAAACATTCATCGCTCGCTATGTGTAAGTAAAGTTTTTGAGTGTATGTAAATTACAGAATTAATATAAATTCGGAGTGTTCATATCTCAATTTAGTTGTTTTCTTTAACTGAAAAATAACAACCTTAGCTGTGAAGAAATTTTTCGAAATAGCCGAACCCTATTAAACTAATCAAATGGCACAATATTATTTGTTTTTACTTAAATTTGAGTCTCAAAATGTTGTTTGCCTTAAATCTTACTTAATCACTTTGATTGAATGAAAAATTTAAAATCTTTAAAAATTGAAGATTTTATTTAAATTAGAATTATATCTTTGTCCAATATTTTTTTCCCCTCAGTGTTATTGTTTACATTTTATTACTGATTTCCTTTTTTTAGTCTGTAAACATGAATAAAGATAATTTTTGCATCAGAGAATTTGAAATAAATGAAAACGTAAATTTAGAACTATATCAAGTGTAAGTATCAATATTAAAACAAAAATCAAACCGAAAGCCATTCAAAATTGTTGTTATAATGTATGATTTTTTAACCCTATACTAGAATAGAAGGCCAAGTTTCTACAGTAGTTTGGGATGCCAGTATATCTCTTGCACGATATTTGATATTTCGTTCTGAAAATGACCCAGAATTCTTACAAAATAAAAATGTTTTGGAACTTGGATCAGGTCTAGGATTGTGTGGAATGACAGCAGCTATCTTAGGTGCTAAATTAGTTTTAATGACTGATTTAAAAGAAGCAATTCCTCTTTTAAACTACAATATGGTCCAAAATAAAACAAAATTCGAAAATAGCGATGTTGCAGTATCTGAGTTAACATGGTCTAAAACCGAAGTTGAAAATCTTGTTAAAGATAAAATTTTTGATTATGTTTTAATGTCAGACTGTCTCTATTACGAAGAATCAATTGATCCATTACTTGAAACATTAACTTATTTGGTAGAAAATGGAAAAACATTGATTTTATTAGCACAGGAACTGCGTGAATCCCAAAAACAGATAAACGTTTTAAAAAGCTTTTTTAAAAGAGCTAGAAATCATCTAATATTTAAAGAAATATCAGCAGTTGAACAAGATCCAGACTATCAATGTGAAGAAATTATTTTGTATCAATGCTCAAAAAAATGATTTAGATATAAAAAAATTTAAAAAATATAAATATAATAAAAATAAAAAAATATAAAAAATAAAAAATATAAATATAATTTTTTATTTAATACATTCGCAATTTTACTTAAAATATTGTAATTAGTTGAACATCAATGATAATTTCTTTATCTTTTAGCTTCTTGTTTAATTTTTGACGTTTTTTTAAGCCACAAATTGTATTGACTCAAAATCTCAGTATAATTTGGTTCATCTTTTTGAAAATACAAACTCATATCTGGTTGTAGTTCAAATGTTTCATAATGATGTTTACGTATATGAGCTTCTATTCCTCTAATAGTGATACATCGCAAATCACATTTTGGACACTGATAACGAGATTTAGTATGATACGCAATAAGATGTTCTCGTAGTCGTCGAGTTGCAGCGAATTCTTTTTTACATAAGAAGCATTTATATTCTTTTATACCTTCATGCAACTTTTCATGAACCTCCAAAGCTTTTGATGTAGCCAAAATTTTTTTACAGTAAGAACAGAACCATTTTTGATCAATATGGACATGATCAAGATGTTTTTTAAGTAGGACTTTTGTCGCATATCGGCTATTGCAAACTCGACATTGGTAAGGATGTTCTACATTTTTATGATTGTTTTCATGATGTTTTAAGGACACTTCTGATGCAAATCTTTTTGCACAAACTTTACATCTAAGTGTGTGTGTGTGTTCTTTAACATGTTTGATTAATTCTGTGGTATCATCAAACCGTTGGAAGCAAAATTTACAACAGCCTTTACGATCATCCAAATTGGTTTCATTGGAATGGACTTTAAGTTTATGTCGTCTTAATGTCTGAGACGTCCCAAAATTACTACCACATTGTGAACATAAGTAAGTATGAATTCCAAGATGTATTGTTAAGAGATGTTTTTTCAAAAGAAATTTATCAACAAATCGCTTTCCACATTCATTACACTCAAAAGCCTATTGAAACATTAAAAAAAAATTGTTAAGCTATAGTTGCATTAACTTCACAATTTACCTTTTCATGAATTTTCATATGCACTTTCAAGCGTGTAGGACTAAAGGGTTTTTTACATACTTTGCATATCAAATTAATCTCTACATGTTCTTTTTTGATGTGTGTATCTAAATGACGTTTTTGTTTAAACGTTTGTTCACAATGAGAACATTTGAATTTTTCATTATATTGCATCAATGAAGTTGCATCGTCCAAATCGCCAGTTTTAGTAAAATAATAATCAGCATGCACTTGTTTTATATGACGGCGGACCTTTAAATAAAGCATGTTATCATTATTTTCTAAAAATCAAATAAAATAAAATATTAACCATTGTTGGCAAGCCAAAACTTTTGTTACATCCTAAGACAGGGCATAGGTGTGGTTTTTTATGTGATGTAGTTACATGACTTTTATGACTGCGTTCAGAGTCACACATTTTTCCACAAAATAAACAAACGAATTTGTCGTTAATTATTTCGTATGTATGAGATTTTGCATTTCTGTTTGCAATTCTTGGTGATTTTAAATCTAGTTTAGAATCATAAGTAAAAATTTGTTCCTCATCAATACTCTCATCTACTGTAGAAACAAGTTTATCAGTATCTCTTTCCTCAATAAATTGTTGTTCTTCATGAATTGCATTTTCCCCATACAAATCTAAATTTGGTTCAGAAAAGTTTGTTATTTCACTATGTTGATTATCCAATAAATATTCATTTTTAAACTCTTGTTGGAAATTTTCTATGTAATCCGAGCCAATATTCATTTCCAACTCATCTTTAACTTGCTTGATAAAAATATTAGACTCCTGACACATTTCCAGCAAAATCATGTAATCAACAACTGTACGTTCACATCTTGTACATATCATTTTAGGAAAGTCTTCTTTTTCCAATTTTAAAAAATTTAAGATAATTGAAGTGATTGGATTCAAAGTAGCTGTTCCCTTGCTATCATCTTCTGTTTCCAAGCATATTCTACAAATTTGCAAGTCGCTCTCAAAAAATTGTTTTACATTATGATTTACCACACGTCTTTGTAACTGTTTACAAAACACAATCAAAATTTGGTACATTAATAAAGATAAAACGATTTTGTTATTAACTTACTGCTGATCGAACATTCAAATTTTCTTTTGATTGTTCATTTGTAATATCACATTCCAATGGAGTAATATTTTTCATTGTAATATTTTAAAGACCTAAAGATCAATTCTATTTAGTTTCTTTTTAAATTCAGAATCATATGATTATTTTTTTTGTTGATATTTTTAAACGCCATATTTACGACATATGTACCGAACAACCCATCTAAACAAAACAAACTGTCAAAAATAATAAAAAAAAAAATGGTTTATCAAAATATTTACACAAATTAAAATAAAATATAAAGTTGGTGTAGAACTGCCTTTAAGAAAAATTTATTGGATTCTCTATGCAAACTTATTTCAAAACTGTAAAATATATTTTTTATACAACAAAAATCTATTACTGATTGAAATTGGTAAAGAAAACAAAAGCACTATTTAAAAACATCTTTTAAAGTAATGGAAGAATCAGTGAACGAGGAAGTCCCCTGTGTGATTTGTATATCTTGGCCAGATTCAAAAAAAATATCTGAAAATGACTTATTTGATCTTATACAAGTGACAAAAAATGACAAAGCCTTAGTTCAATGGCTTTCTGAATATCCACACATTGAAGTTGATGTAGAAAGTCAAAAAATTTCAATTTGCGAAGTTCATTTCTTAAAGGATGATATTATTAGAAGCTATGATGAAACTGGATTGCCCCATGTTAACTTAGTAAACGATTTAGTGGTTCCAACATTTGTAAAATATGAAGAATGTGTAGAAAATAATAAAATTGGCACGTATACTGACTTCCTTCTTGACTACCACAAATGTTTGAATACTCAACCAAACTGGAATATTGAAGCAACGGAAGAGGAGGTAACATTTATGTTAAAAAATTGTGAAGTTATTATCCGTGTTAAGAGCTCAATGATGACTATTGTCCAAGAAGGTTCCACTACATTTGAAAGAGGATCAATTTTGGAATCACATCTTAACGACGGAGTGCTAGAGTATTGGTCTCATTTAAGAGGATTAATGCTATTTTGCGAAGAAAATGTGCCGTTGGTAGATGTATGTGTAAAAATATCTTGTTGAGTTGAATTTCTTTAAATAAGAGATTTTTGTATTGTAGGTGATGTCACGACTAGGCGCAACGGTCGTTCTTGAAAGCACAGAAGATGAAATGTTCAGTTCTTTGGATGACGTATTATGCTATACTAAAGCAATATTAAGCGAAAATTGGTTTTATGAAGTTGTTCCGGGAGAAAATTTTATCGTTGGATATCAAATTGAACACCATGGTATTCCAATGATTACCAAAGCAATAAAAGTTTACACAGATTTTTCAATGACAGGATATGTTAACGGGCAAGTAATTGGAACAAAAAGTCCAGGGACGATTCGATTCTTACAATCTATGAATACGCAAGAGGTTGATTTATTTATAGTAAAAGATGAAAATCCTGAGCCAAATTGGAATATAAGTTCTGTCGATCCGAAAAATTCCAACCATATTTCATCGTTTGAATCATTAGTTCATAATATAAATAGCCATTTACCCATAGAACTACAAGTTCTAATTTTTGAAGACCAATTAGTTATTTACAAAACAGATTTGAAAATGATTCCAAATATAAGGTACTCCATTAAATTGACAAACAAACTTTATTGTTCAATATTTGCTAATGCAGAACAGATTGAAATAAATAATTTCATACCTTCTTTTGCTCAAAGTACATTAACGTATAGTGCTTTAAAATCAATTGTCCAAATGTTAAGTGAAATCAACGATTTTTCTTGCAACAACACATTTATGGAAGAGGGCGAAGTTAAAACAATGAAAATAAAAGATGAATTTTCTGAAAAGCAAACGGAAACATTTTCAGGTAAAATAATCATGCTCTTATAACCATACCTTTACAATAAACAAAACATTTTCAAATATTACAGAAAAAAAGCCGATTTTAACTAAGAGACCAATCAATAATTTTGATGATTCTTCAAATAAGAAAAGTAAGTTTACAAACAAAGATTCTGGTGATTCTGATATAGAGGTTTTGGAGACAGAAGATCCTTTAAATGAAAACCTTATTTCAAACGACAATTTAAGTAACACGCAAAATAATGAATACAAATGCAAGGATTGTGGAGAAGTTAAATCAACACATAATGCATTTATACGTCACATTATCAAACACAAAACCGAATTTATTTGTCAATTATGTTCCAAAAAATTTTGTAGTACAACAGACCTTAGAAATCATATGGACGAAGAACATGTGGTAAAAAATAACTTAAGCTGTGCAGATTGTCAGAAGTGTTTTTTAAGCGAAGAAGATTTACGAAATCACTTGTGTATTGACAGTCAAATGACTTTTTTAAACGAAGAAGAAGAAGAAGGCGAAATAATATTAGGAGGAAATTCTGAGATATTGCCTGAGTTTCAAGAAGAACAAAACAACTATCAAATAATTTACAATAAAGAAGATTTTGAATGGGATCAAGAAGAAAATGACTCGCCACAAATGGAAGAGGATGGATTTTATCATTGCAGTGTCTGTTCATACAAGGGTAAATCTTTTAAAAATTTGAAAAATCACTCCTTATATCACAAATCAAAACACCGTTGTCCTATTTGTGGAAAATTTTATCCAAGTAATCATCATCTGCAGCGGCACTTAAAACATCACAAAGATTTTATCAAAAGTTCTCCCATATCACTTGATAATTCAGTTGATATCAAAAGTGAAACAGAATTTATTGGATAGAAAATAATCAAATCATTTTAATAAATAAGAATTATGAAATTAATGAGGAGAATTTCTTCATTTTTTACCTTTTTACTATTTTTTTAAAAAATATTAGTTACATTCACTTTTCACAATTGTTTCTTCTATTTTAGTTTTATATTTGCATCGATTTGTATGAGCTTTCAATGCATACTTATTAGCAAAAAGTTTTGTACATCCTTCATTTATACAGTGAATTTGTTTGTCATGGGTGAGAAGATGAATTTTTATTTGGGAATATTTTATAATTTTACAGCAATGTTCGCACTCTACTGTTTGCATTCCTTTCCTCTCACTTAAAGAAACTTTTTTTACTCTCAATAAACCATCTTCAACCATCATTTGTTCGTTACCTGGGTGAATTTTCAAGATATGTACTTTCAAATGCCACCTACTTGCAAAGTTTGATTTTTCACAAAACCTGCAACTAAATCGATTTTCGTGCCAACGAACATGACTTGATAACTTTGCTCTTCTTACCATTTTTAAACAGATAGGGCATTGACTGTCCTTTGGTGCATGCACCATATTATAATGATTTCGTAAACTTTTCTTCAAGCCAGTTGCATAATCACAAATTACACATTTAAAGTCTTGTGAACTGAATATTTTAATTTCTCCTGAACAAGAAAGAATATGCACTTCCAAAGATCGCTTCTGAACAAAAATTTTGCTACATTTTTCACACATAAAAGAAGCAGTTTTTTTTTGTGAATTTTCATGACCGAAAATATGCCGCTTGAAATTTATTTGATTCACTGATTGTCCACAATATTGGCATGTGCATCTATTCAATGCATGCATTCTAGCAAAATGATTTAAAAAGTTTCGACGTTCATCAGTTTTGTAATTACAATGAGCACATTCGATTACTTTTGATTGTCCTTTTTCTTTATGTTTTAGTTTTTGGGCCTCTATATTTTGCATACTAAGCTCTTCAATTAAATCACCTCGTTCAGGATGATTTTTCTTTATATGGTCTTTCAGACTCCACCGATTTGATAAACGTTTAGGACACAGAGAACACATATAATCTAAAATATGTGTTTGAATATGTTCTTTGTATTGATCCTTACTTATTTTTGTACCACATTCTAAACATCCTAGCTTAGAATCATGAATCATTATCATGTGATATTGCAAGTTTTTCTTATTTTGTGTAACATAAGAACATTTTTCACAAAGATATTTTACATTATTTTCTAACTTGCTGATTTCCGTTAAACTAATCAATTCATTTTTTACTTTTCCCTTCTGAATTTGTTGAGTTTTTAATTCACCTTCGTATTCTGACCTGTGAAATAAAATGAAAACTAGATATTTTTTTGACTTTTTGACATATTTTTACCTTGTTCCCATAATTATTTTATCATCATTTTCAGTAGGAATATCAGGTTTTATCTTTAGGTCATCTCGATTACTTTTTAAATTAAAAGGATCGTCATTATTTCTAATACTAGGTTCAACTTCTTTGACGGTTTTTAAAGATCCTATTTTTTGTGTATCTATGTCGAGCTCAAAAACTATATCAATTTCATTTTCATCGATAGAATCTTCTAACTTAAATTTTGTTTTTTGACTATTACGAATTTCTTCATTAATTTTATTTACAGAGTTCTTGTCCTTCATGTTGCATTTTGGTTTACTCTCAATTTTGAATTGATTTAAAACTTGTAGCTCCACAGTTTCGAAGCTATCGTGTGATATTTTTGAATTAGTTTCTCTTGAACTATTTTCGTTTTCTAGTGGAGTAAAATTCAAGGAAACATTTTTGTGACGTTTCAAATGCACAGTTAATTTAGCTTTTGTCATGATTTCCTCATTTTTGCAACCAGGATAAGTGCATTTACCAATCAGGGGTGCATGATAATGTAGTCTATGTCGAATTAAAGCACTTGATTGGTAGGTCGTGTAAGAACACTTATCACATTTCAAATCATGAATAGGAGTACTGTAAGAATTTTAAGAAAAGATTATTTTGATCTTAAAATTTTATGCAAAATAATTTTACCTATTTTGGTATACTTCACTTTTTGATTCTATGCAAATTTTGTTTGCAATATGTCGATTTAAGTCTCTAAGCTCATTGAATAATGCACCGCAATGTTGACAATCTTTTCTTTTGTGTAAGTTTTTGTGTCTCCATAATTGTTTTTCACTCATATTGCCAGTCTCACATCCAGGATAATCACATTTTAAAATTTTAGGACCATGTCTGTTTTGCCAATGTCTTACAAAAAGACGTTTTTTGTGGGTTTTATAAGTACATGTTTCATCGTAACATCGAAATATACCATCTGATCCTACTGCTTTTTGATAAATTTTAATATTTCCTGAATCTTCTTCTGCTTTTTTATGATTCAACATATGTTGCTTGAAAAATCCTGAGCCAGTTGAGAGCCATTTTTTGCACTTTTCACACTGAATTCTACCATGAGACCGTATATGATGAGAATAAGAAATTTTATTAAATTGCTTTTTGCATATATCACAAGTTTTTGTCTTTTCCAAATTCTTCGATTGATGTACTCTTTGTACATGTTTATTTAATGCTCTTTCATTAGGTCCACGGTATGAACATATAATACATTTAAATTTTTTCGATAACATATCAGCATCACATTTCAAATCATCTAACGAAGAACAAATTTTTTCCTTGTGAACCAGTAATCTTTTGGTCGTCTGAAAAAGTCTTCCACATTTTTCGCAGATATGTTTTTTTCGATGGGTTTGTTGGTGTGAAACGATTGAAATGTTATTTACCATGACTGGACAATCAGGACATTTTCTATTCTTTGGTAAATGCCTGTGGCCAATGTGTTGCTTCAAATGTGTTTTTTCATCAAATCTAATTTGGCAAATATCACAAACAAAAGGTTTTAATTTTGCAACTAATTTATGATCTTCTCCATTTACAGAATGAGAATAGGGTTTACATTTTTCAATATCCATTGTTTTTAAAATATTGAAATAAAAAATTTACTCTTCTATATAAGAATCTCATCCATCTCGGAATGAATTTTAAACCTTAGCTACACTCCTAATGTGTTTTCATTTGTTGTTGTTTATTTTATTTATGTTTTGTTTTGTTTCATATTCATTCCTATTACACAAATTTAATTTTAAAAAACTTGTTCGAATCAAACCGTTTTTTATAAGAATACTTATAAGAGACGATAAAAACTATAATAAAATATAAAAAACACAAATTATGATTGTTTCTTAAATTACAAGCTGAACTGTCTTATATAATTTAATTTAGCGAAAAATTTCACTACAGATTCAGCGATGCCACGTACAGAGTAGCTTAAAATTTTGGTTTCAACAGTAAGTAAAAATTTACTTTTCATTCTTGTTTACTAAAATAGAAATTGTTTAAGGATTGAAACCATTCGTGATATCTTAGCAATTAAACTTTTATGAAAACCTCTAAATGATATAACAGATGATATTGTAAGAACCTCCTCGACATGATTCCCGTATATTCTTGAAATATTTTGCTTTTAAGCAATGCAAGATTAAGATTGTTAGAAAGTGTATGAAAAATAACATGTGACCAATTTGGAGTGTAGCTTGAGAGTTGATGTAAACCCACATGTTCACACATGTTTTTTAGTTAAAATCGATTTCACCCACTAAAGGTAAGGATTTGTTAATGTGACCTTCTTTAAAATATTGTAAAGAGTAACTAGTAATTTTCTCGAGTCTGATATCTACTATCCTACTATCCTGTGTAGCCATGTGAAAAAACCTTGTTTCAATCAAATTTAAATTTTTTTATTAATAAAAATAAAATATTTTTTGAAAGGAAGGCATTGGATAAATAGCTGGATATATTGAGCATCTATCAATTCCTTTCATTAAAATTAAGATATCAGGTCATAAATTTCATTTCATTTTCTTTAAAATTTTACTTTTACCGTTTAAAGTAATTTATTATTCATTAAAAGATTAATTGATATAAACAATTTTATTTTATTTTTAAAAATTGTAAAATGCTCATGCAAAATTAATTATAGAAAACCAAAATGTCTTAATTTTTAAAGATGCCAATAAATGATGATAAATTTAAATATCAATTAACTTCTATGAACAAAAAAATCATAATATGAAAAATCTATTTAAAAAAAAATATTCTTCTTGATTCAAAAATTCTAAAGAACTAAAGATCATAGTTCGGTCATTTGTTTACGAGCTAAACATAACATTAAATTTTTCAATATCCGACACAAGCCAAACAAACTCTATTGACCCATTCAAACATGTGTTCCCATTGTATGTGTCATAATCTTCGATTCTAGTGTGGTAATTTTTTATTAATAATTTTTTAAGTATAGTGAGAATGTTTAATATTTCAAAAGAGAAATAATTTTCACCTATGAAAATATAAATTTTCACACTTTACTTAACCTGATTAAAGATCGGTCATATTAGTCGAATAAAAACGTTTGAAGAGATACATCTTCATCTTTTGAAAATTTTAAAAATTAAATTTAAAAATAAAACATATGATTTTAAGCCATACAAGGAAATAAAACATTATTAATATTGATAGAAATATATTAAAAAAATTAAATAAAATAAATTAAAAGTTAATTACAAAAATAAATGAAGTAAAAAAAATTATTTGTTCTGAAACTTAAATAGATAAATAACTTTCAAATAGTGTGAAAATATTTAAAGCAGCCGCGCATTTAAAATACTGATACACACACAATTGAATGAAAAAACAAATTA
>LN483893.1:0-61607 GCA_900002565.1 Culicoides sonorensis
ATTTAATCGTGTTTTTTTTCTCTTCTCAAAAAATCACTTGTCACTTTTCAGTTCTTTAAATTCAACAAAACTAATTTTTAACGCCACACCACGTGTTCCATGTTTTTTTTTTCTCTTTAATTCTTTAAGAAGCTCACTTTGATATTGTTTAACTAAATTCATATCATTCATTCACCTACATTAAATTTCACACAACATCACTTCATATCAAATTTTATATCATTTTACAGGAAAAAAAGCTATGAAAACAATTAATCATTCTTTATGTCTAAATATTAAAAGAATTATTTTATGGAAAGAATAAATATTAATAAATTTAATAGTGAAAATAAACAAAATGATATTAAATGATTGTTATAAAAGTTGAAGAATAATTATTTTTTACATGCTGTGAAATACCATCAGAATAAAAATGAATCAGTAGCGTAACTAAAAGGTAACTAGAATATTTGGATACTATTTTTTTTGTTGATAGAGTTCATATTTTATTTATGAGACACGCCTCTGCAATATGAACATTAATTTCACATTTTACATAGTTTAATACCCTTAAAATTTTTGATTTAATTTAATTTTAGCTAATTTTTAACTCACTTTTCTTAATCGTCTGATCATTAGCAAAACTATGAAAGAGAATAAGCGTAAAATAAACATTTACTTTAAACGTCAAATGCGAACATCAATTTTAATTTTTTTTTGCAAAAAAAAAAACAAAATTTTAAATATTAAAAGTGTGCTATGGTTTTTTTCATTGAATTTGAACAAAGTAAGAATCGTCAAGATATTTCTGGGATGATGTTAATTATTTAAATTTAAATAGTGAATTTAAATATAAATAATTAAAAAAAATCTGAACTTTTAACTGATTACTTTGAATTTTTAGAATTAAATGCGTTTCACACAGCTCTAGTGATGTGAAGTAAAGGAAGAAGAAATATTTTTTTTCTCTAATCATCAAAATGAACTTCTATTTAAACATTCAATTATCAGTTACATCATTTTAACAGCTATTTAACACTTCAATTCTTAAATTTCTTTTATATAATTTGTGGTTTGTTTTCTTCACTTATGCTCACTTTTCTGATCAATTGATTAGCTAGACAGTAAAAACCGTGCAAATATCTCATAAAATAGTAAAAACTGTATCAGTCATAACAATAAAAATTTATTATAATAATTTTTCTGTTTGGAGGTAAAAAAAACAGTGAACTTTTATAAACAATGGAAATTATTTATAACACATTGATGTGGTTTTGCATTCTTAGATAATTTAAGTGTTAAACACAAATCTAACAGTATCCGTTTTAAATGACGACTTTCCTGTATGTTTAATTTATGATTATCAAGTTTTTTTTTTAAATGAAATTCACATCAAATTCTTGGGTTTAAACTCTTTTTAAAATGAAATACTAAAAAAAGTGATTTAACTCATTAACGGCTTCTAGTTCAAGAAAATGGTCTTACGTCTTTTTAGAAAAAAAACATATTTTTATTAGTTTTAGGTAAAATTGACTTGAATCAAAGTTGTAGAGAATATTTCAAGCTGTTACTTTGCTCAACTGAGCAAGGCAAAATTTCAAATATTAAGAAGCCAAAAATGGCAAAATACACAATTTTGAGCTCATTTTTCGATTTTGGAGTAACAAAAGCATATTTTCGTACGTTTTAGGCAAAAATGAACTTCAGCAAAATTGTAGAAAAAAGTTCAAGCTACAACTTTGCTGAAGTGATTAGGGCGAAATTTCAATATTAAGAGGCCAAAATGGCAACATACAAAATTTTTAGCCTATTTAACGATTTTTAATGTATTAGAACAAATCCGTAAGGTTCTACAAGGCTACCACAGTGGGTGTGATAGATCCTTTCATAGCCAGAACATATTCAATTATTTTCATTGAAAAAATATGGACAAAAAGTTTGGAAATATATCGATTCAAAAGTTAATCTGCGAAAAATTGACTGGCAACTGCAATGTAAGTTGAAAACACCCCGCAGTACAAAATGATTTGGTTCGTGGACGGAGATCTTTGATTGACCTTTACAGGGCATTTGATGAATGATAGTTTTATCGCATTTCCTGTTAATATGTAAAAAAATCGGCTTTTATGGGCACTCTTGTAGTCCACGCTTATAATGCGGGGTAGTTTGCGGGGCGTTTTCAACTTTCAGTATGCAATGGGTTAATAAGAAAATTATATCTAACAAAAAGTTTTCTATTAATTTGTTTTTTTTTTTTTTTAATTTAAAATAAAACAACATTATTATAATAATAAATATATTTTATAATCTTTTCACATTAAAATTGTGTTAAAATGCAATTTATATTAATATAAAATTGCTACTTTTTATTGCATTTTATCTATATTTATGTTACTTATTTTTTTTTTGTTTTGTTTGATATGAGAAGCTAAATAAAAAAATTGAGATTATATATTATTAGAAGCGACATTAATAAATGAGTTGTCGAAGAAGTGGAACTAATAATTTTGTTAAATAATTTATTGGAAATTGTTGTCTTATTTAAGTATTTTTTTTTTCAACTAAACTTCGATAGATAATGAAATGGAAATAAAGCGAACAAATGAACGGTATTAATTGAATATGTTATTAAAAGTAAATGAGAACATTTCAATCTTCTTCAATAATGGAGGCAAAAATGATGTTATGATTTTTAAAGTGTGTGTGTGTGTGTGTGTGAAATGAAATTCAAATGCAGTATTTTTAATTAGAAAATAAAATTTCTATGGTAAAAACTTTGAGATTACTTTAGTGTCCTATGACGAGTTTAATGACCACAAGATAAGTGGAAAATCCTACAAATTTGTGTCCTAGTGCGATGGTGGCCATGACTGCGTGTCAGCTTCTTTCTAATGTTATTGCCATTCTCCTCGAATTTGAAATGAGTTGTAAAAAAAAGCATAACACGCCTGGGTCAAAGGACTTTGCATTTAAAGTAGGCTTGATTTACTTGATCATGCTAAACTGACTCTCATCTGCTGATATAGAATTTAATCGATATAATGCGAAAACTCGTAAAAACAAGTAAAAAAATCTAATTCTACAAAATAATTAAGTCAAATTGTCCATGTAATGAGAAATTAATCAAAATTCAAGCTCATTCAAGTTAAGACAGAAATTTATCTTCAAATTCATTTCAAAAAATAAAATTTTACTTACTTTTACTTTTTCGGTGCCAAATTTCATGTCACCATAAATAAAAGTTAAATTTTGTTATATGGTCGTCGTTGTTTTTTTTTTGTTAATCAAGATTAAATGCCCTTTGAAATGACAACATTTTATCGCTCATTGTTTTAACCGACTGACAATTTTTCTTTATTTATGTTTTTTCTTGTTTAAGACATTAATTAATTGTTGCATTTAAAGTTTTCGCTTACTTTCGTGTTTTAATTTAAGTATTTGTGTATCATGTTGACTTGATTGAAAGAAACATTTATAGGATGACACAATTTAAGGAAATTTCAGTCAATGACATTTGCTTGAGAATTTTTGTATTAAATTCTTTAATAAAATTTAATACAAAAAAAAAATAAAATTAAGAAAGAATCAAAATTTAAATTTCATTAAATTCTTTCTGTAACTGAACTTTCGATGCATTCTCAATTTTCAATTCCAGAGTCCTCAAAACATAATTCATAGCTCAAAATTGATTCAGGCTTATAAATTCTAACTAATTTCAATTAAAATTTAATCACATAATTTCTCTTTCACATTCCCATTCAGAGTTAATTATTAGCATTAAAGAGAAGCAAAAAAAAAACAAAAGACTTCAATTCATTTTTTCATCGTAAATTAAACGACGAACCTTTTCCGTACTTAATTTTTTTAATTCACATACTGTACAGTTAATTAATCGTCACAAAAACAAAAGAACACTCTTATTTTCTTCTTAATTAATGTATTTACATAACTTACTTACCAAAAATAACTTTAAGATCTCCTCTCAATCACTAAAAATAGCTTGAACTTTTTTTTTCTTAATTTAATGTAATTGAATTGGCATATAAATTAAATAAAATTTATATATTGACTTAACACAATTCTCAAGGTAGTTTAATTTGAATCACTATTTACTTGTGTGTTTTTTATTTATTATTGATTTCAGTTATTAATTTTTTTATTTATGAATTTTCTCATTTATGGTCAAAATTTCATCAATTACTCGAATAATCACAAAAAAAAGTTAATGTAAGTAAATATTTACTTATCAATTTTACTTGTGTGTATTTCCTTGATTATTGTTTTTTTTTATTAATATGAAGATTATTAATTAAAGTTGATTTACTTTTAATATTATTAATTCAGCTCTGTCATAAAACAAGTTTTTGTGTCGATTATTATTAATCATAATAAAGAAAGATGAACTGGATTCCTTTTTCTCTTGATTTAACTATTTATAAAATTAACAAATAATTATATGTTAAAATAAATAAATATAAAAATAAAAACGGAGGAGAACTTGTTAGATCTTCTTTTATTTTACTCTGTTTTTTTTCTAATTATTTTGTCTTGAAATTAAAATTAAATTAAATTAAATTAAACGACGTTACTTCGCGATAGTTTGAATTGAAATAAGGTTTTCACTGGATTTACCACAAGTAATATATAGAAAATTTATGTTAAAGGTAAACTATGAATGTGAATGTAAACTTAGAATGATGTTAAGTGTACACAAAACGTATACGATGTAGCATTCAAAGCCTTTGCTCATCAGACAAAAGAGCATCAGTAACATTTTTTACATTTTATCATGTACATTTATTTCATCACGGGGCACTGTGTATGTGTGTGTGTGTGTGTGATATAGAAGGAATATCAAGAGAATTAAAATTTTTATTGAAATATTAAACGTTTAATGCAACTGGTAGCTACCGATGTAAACCTTTACTAATGTAAATGGTGTAGAAATAAAGTTAGCGTTTTTTTTCTCTATGATATTCTTGAAGTGTGTTTGCGTTTTTCGTTGTCTTTGATGATGATGATGATATATGAAGAGAGTAAATATTTAACATATTTAGACATTCTTGTTGGGAATTAGCATGACATTTAATTTGTCATGTTTGATGTGACATAAGCGATCATGTTTGAATTTTAAATTTAGATGGAATGAGACAATGAGAGAACTTTCAAGGTTATCTATGGTGATGGAGTTCCTCATTTGGTGATTGAGTTTTTTTTTGAAGAGGTGGCATGCTTTGTATTGGATTTTAGTTCGCAGGTTTAATCTTATATAAAATCTGACCATCATGGTCGTAAGAGAGAGAAACTTAAACGTATAATTACAAATTGAAGGCTTCTGTCTCATCAGGCAGAACCGATTGGCAACAGAGAAAATTTGATTCATATCGATTTTCAATTCGATCACTTTCTGCTCTTTTTATATGCCTTTCAGCTGGTTGAGTTCAGTTTATGATCATTTTCCGCTTCATGACAGTTGGGGTACTATGTGTGAAATGGCACAGATAAGGCCGTTTAATATTTCAGACTCCTGTTTGTTTCAACAGCTTTTCCGCAATTTTGGCATCTTTAATCGCATATAAGGGACCAAATTTGAACATATGCCCAAATGTTGAACATCTGAGGCATTCTCGCGAAATAAGCTACAAGAAGAAGGTCAAATGGCTAGATATTGAAAATTAAGATGATAAAAGTATCTCACACTGTAAGTCAAAAAAGTGTCATTTGATCACTTTTTGACGATTTTGGAAAGAAATCTGAGGTCAGTCGTGACCCTTTTTTAAGTTTCATTTTATGAAAAACTTCAGTTTTTTCAATGAATATAACAAAAAAATGTTTATTCTAAGCAAAATCAACCTTTTCCCATAAAGCATAGAGAAAATCCAATCATTCAGACACAATATTATTGTCTCAACTGATGAATGAATGAAGAATAATGCGTAATTTTTGTAATTATTCGTGCATATAACATAAATAAATGAATATGGTGATCAAAAAGGAGACCGCAACTGATATATTATCTTGATGTAACAATTTGTTATTAACTCTCTCAACTTTATTGTGTGTGATTCTAAAATAACAAAAAATTAGTCAAATCTCAATATGCAACGACGATAATCAGTGAGTCGACAATTTCTCATGTATATCAATAAATATGAGGAAAAGTACACAAATGCAAAATTGGAAGTGTATTAACAAGTGAGCATTGTAAATAATATTGTCAACAATAAATAAATTGTCATTTGCATGAATAGCATCTTATTTATTATAAGAAAGATATTATAAAGTTATTTGAAATCACACACATTTTGTATTTGTTAGTTCGGATTTCTTTTTTCATCATGATTTTACTTTACTTGAAAATTAATGTAAAAAAAAAAAATAAATAAAAATGCAAATTACCTATTATGATTTCAGTATAAAAGGACTTATTTTGTAGTAAAAGTACTTCTTCTTTTGATTTAAACTTAACTGTAAATCGTCTTAAATGCACATATTAAATAGATGATGTGCGGTGTAATGTTTAAATGAAAATCTGTTTTTTTTTCTCTTTATTTTTTTTTTCATAATATTTGTAATAATAATTGTAATAATAATAATATAATAGTAATGATAATGATAGTCATTTTGATTATTTCTTTTTTATATATATGTGAATTTAAATAGATTGCGATGATATGTTTCACAATGAAAGTGATGCATATTCATTTAATGATATCGTGGATTGAAAGAATTTCATACAAAGAACAATATAAGAATAATGAATGTAAATGCACGTCATTTAATCGATTTAAACTGGTTTTTTTTCTTTATTACGTTTAGATGTTATATAACCCTATTTTTGTGTAATTTTTTTTGCAAATAAATGTATTACAATCATTGCTAAAAAGGTGTTTCTATTTTAAAATCAAAATCTAAGTGATTAGAGTGACCTTCATTTGAGTGAATGATAATGAATAAATATCAAATGGATGGAAAATATAACGTGTGATGCCTTGAAAACATTCAGATTGGAATGCTTCGAGAATGAACTAGCACCAAAACTGAAATAGACGGAAAATGGAACGTGTGAAGCCCCGAAAATATTTTGATTGGAATGCTTCCAGAGCTGGAATAGGTGAAAAATGAAACGCGAAACGTTCATTCCAAGAATTGAAGCCCGCTAAAAACTTAGATTTGAAATTGAAACTATTCTAAATCTAATAACATTAAAATTTAAAATAAAAACAATTCATTTATGATTATTTTCATCTGAACAATAAAAATAACTCTCATCAATTTCACTCTCTTTATTGCTCACCCTGCAATACACATTTTTAATTAGAGACCATTCATAGAGAGACTCTACAAATCATAATAATACTAATAAAAAAGTTACGTAATAAATTTGTATGCACAAGTAAATGGTAATAATGCTTATAATGATGATATTTGAGTGTTATGTGATAACAGTAAATAAATGTATAGGATGTAGCAAACATTTTTTTTGTTGTATTGAATTTAATTCTTATGATAGTAAAGATGATTGATCAAGTCAGACACAGTTCGTTTAAAGCATTTATGAAAGAAACTAATCTTTGTAATTCACAGTTAATGATAATTTAACAGAAAATAAGGTTTGTAATTTAATGAAAGCAGAGAAAAAACAATGAATTTCAGCACTTGAATGGAATTTTCCATATTTATTTGTTCTTCTCCAAATTCAATTCTATTCTATTAAAATAGAAAAAATTCGCAGAACACTCTAAATCTGTCATGTATTCTTGATTTATGGATTAAATACCGTTTTTTAAAGAAACAATTAATTTTTCTCTCACTTCATTTCAGCAACATGAAAATGTAATAATGAAATCATTTGATAAACATCACATTGTGAAAAATAAAGAAAAAAAATAGAATACAACTAAAGAGATAACCTTTGATTCATTCATTCTTCTTAGTTTTATTTGTTAAATTCACAGTAATGTTTCACTATTTGTATTGATGTAGAAAAGTGATTAGAATCGCAAATTGTGAATATGAAAAGTGCAAAAAAAAGAGTTACATTCAAAACTGATTTAATTAGGTTATTATTTGAATAGGAGATCGAACAAGGATTGATATTTATTTTTTTATCGAATTTTTAATCAGTGCTATTCAATTTGGTTCGCCTTCATTAATAAAAGTTCTAAGGAGAGGCTAATATTTAAATGAATTTTAAATGAAGCTGTGGTCTGTTTCGTCTGGATTCTGGATTTTAAAGTAATTCAAAAAAAACATGAATATAGAGGGCGCTTTATCGCTTTTTTTTTAATATGAACTGCTAATCAATCAGTCCTAGATGATCATGATAACAAGAGGCATTACCGACCGGTCCCTCTTATGATGTGTTTTTGGTCGCCATAAAATCAGAACATAAGTGTCTGATGTCGTGTTGTGTCAGAATATGTTAAAAAGGCATTCAAGGCACCTGTTTCGAAGTTTCTTTTCAACCAAATACTTTTTGTATGTCTAATTTCTAGGTATCCTTGCATTACTGGGTAGCATTCGACATTCCACCACGATTGGATCTTGGATTTTACTGTGTAAGCCGATACAGGCTCATTGGTTTTCAAGGCAGGATAATTTTTGATCACAATTATAAGACTTAAATAATTTTGACAATGATAAGAATCGAACTTGGCAACAATGAGATGAAATGTCAAATGTTCACCACCAAGGGATTTCATTAAAAAATTCTCCATTTTTAATAATGGGTCACATATGGACAGTGGCAGATAAGGGCAATCTAGCAAATGCCAGAAAGGCCGCAGTCGATCATCTTATAAAAGTTAAGTTTAGCGTAAATTTTAAAGAAAATCATACAGAATGTCAGAGCAGTTAATAATTTTCAATCCACCCTGCATATATAGCAGCATTAAATTTAGCGTACAGAGGTTGAACATCACTGATAAAATATTTCACATGATAGTGTTAAATGATCGATTTCAAGCACGCGATCATCGTTTTTATTTCTTTTCCTAACACCAATTTAACATTTGAACACAATAATAACAATAATAATATATTTGAATATCTAGAGTAACAGATATTTGTGTTTTTGATTACATACATTAGTAGACATAAAAAAACACTTACACATAATAATATTCTCAAATACCACCAACTTGAACTGTATCAATAAACGGTAATATTTTATTGATGTTTCATCTTTCACCTTTTGTCTTCAACACTTTTTTTTTCTCTTTTCAAATATTAAGTTTTTATTCGCATTTAGTATAATTTATTATTGAATCACGTTTATCAAGTATCTTCTTGACAGTTAACCACACGAAATTATTGTTTTTACGTCTTCTTTTGTGTGTTACTATTTTTTTTGTATGTATATGCGCTTAAACGACGACTGTGATGAAACATGAGATTTGCTTGATAATAATAGTTAAATAGATATTTTATTTTTTTTTGAGATGTTAGTGATAGGTCAGTCAAGTTGATTGTTGTGTTTCTTTATTGAATTATGATTTATTTATTTGAAGTTAAGCTGTTACAGTTACTGAATTACACACACAAGTACACACATCAAGTGGTCAAGTCTGATGGTAATTGCTAAATTATGTGAGAACATTGTATAATAATGATGATGAGGAAGCGTGACAAATTACTGTTAAGACATATTACCTTCACTAATCATAAGTTTTTTTTTGCATACTTTTTTCATGTGTTAACTTAATCAAGTGAGGGACAAAAATCTTTGAATTGATTGTAAATTGTGATAATTTGGGATTAGATCAAAAGGTTACTGACATTCAGAATGGGGTTAAGTGTCTGTTTCAATTTAATTAGAAACACGAGTTTTAAAAGTAAAATTTTTTAAATGATATTTTTTTTTTTACTTTCTTTATTTCCTCATTGAAACATTTCCCGTTTTTTTTTTTTTGCAGAATGTTAATTGACCATTTAAATTGTAATTAAATTCAATTAATCTTTGTTTTGAACATGCGTTTGAAGATGAAAAAAGCTTAAGTCACGCTTTTGTTTGATATTAAACGTTTAACGTTAACTTTTGCATTGCGATACTCTGACAAATTTTGGTACACATTAAAGGTGCTTCATGAACATAATTTTAAAAGTCCATCACCTGCAAACATTTTCATTCAATGTAGGTATAAGAAACTCTCTCAGACCATGCTTCTTAGGGAAGATAAAGCAGGACCAGGATGTTTAAATGTATGTGAGACCTGGCTCGTTACAGAGGACATTAACAGAAGGCTGCCAGTATTTGTCAACCGCTGTCTAAGACGAATTCTGCGTATCTTCTGGCCGAATCAAATTTCGAATGAGAAACTGCTGAGAAAAGCCGAGATGCAAAACATAAATATGGAGATACGTAGAAGAAAATTTGGTTATATTGGGCATACCTTACAAAAAGACCCTTCAGAAGTTTGCCACCAGGCCCTTGTATACAATCCACAAAATATCCGTAGAAGAGGTCGACCAAAGAATACCTGGCGACGCTCCACACTTCTGATGCCAACTCGGTTTTCCGGCTTCTCAATTTTAGTCAATGGTTAGATAAAGGTTTCAACTGCTTGGAATGACATGATAGAAGCTAAGACCATTTTATTCTGATAACGGGTATGGACAAAACTTTCTGGAACTGAAAGCACGATTTTAACACCGAAAGAAAATATTTCATATAAAAGACGTTTAGTGTGAAAAGTACCCGAAAACCGTTACATAATTTGACGACCGTATGTCCGACCGTAATTGACCGACTGTCAATTGTTTAAATTTTGCAGTAAAAACCGTTCTATTTGCCAATTGTCAAAAAAGTTCTTGAGAATTGTTGTCTTTTGAGCAATTAGGTCAATTTAATTCTATAAATTTTATCACATAATTATGAATGAATCTCAAACCCATCCAATTAAATTTTATCATTTTTTTATTCATATCTTTTTGTTATTATTTTATGAGCTATTATCACAATGAGCATTTATTATCATCATTATTATTATTACGATTATTTATTAACTGAGAATTTATATAACTGTTACATTTTTAAAACAAAAAAAAAGAATGTTATTCAGAATCGTTCTTATTCATATATTAAGTACACACAAAAAAAGAGAAAGAATGGCAAAAAATTTATCAAAAAAAAGATTTATTTGTCCCGCAAAATTAAAACTGTTACTCACTAGAATCATTTTAATGATAATAATTCGCTGTTATACCTAATAAATGTTTATTAAAATATTTCTTCTTACATTCTTACGCGGATTTGAGATATGCAATTTATTTTTCTTAAAATTTATGTGAAATGTGCTCTGATTTTGTCCAAACAAAGATAAAATACAGAAAATCTAGAGCCGGAAATAATGCATTTTATTTTCATCACATTGTGTCTCATTAAATTTAAAAAGATAATAAAATAAAATCATGAATAAACATTTCTTTCTTTTTTCTTGCCTTTTCATCAGTGTTAATGTACGAGATGCACACCATTTAACAGTATAAATAAATTTTATTGTGGTAAATTGTCTCTAGAAATAAGAGCGGTTTAAATTGAGACATGAAATATTCGTTTTTTTTGCAATTTCACACAAACACACACACACACCTATCACATTAACATGGCCTTGAATTAAAATATCTTAGAAAATGAATTTGTTGCATTTTCGAACAAACAATAGAAACGAGTAAATTTTATTTTACTGTATTTTTGCACAATAAATCTAATTTATAGAATCGAATAGAGAACTTTCACCAAAACCTTAATTTGAAAACTATCACAGACACCCCACTTGTTATTGGCCTAAAATATTCCTAAAATTCCATATCTAGATGAAAAGTAAAAATTTACTTCAAATTCTGAAAAAAAACGTGATTACAAAAAAATTATTGACCTTGTCCGTGTTAATGAGCTACGGGGAGTCCAGAAAAATGTTTGTAACATAAAAAAAAGATTCAAAATCAAGTTAATCTTTAATCATGCATTAAATTTGCACTTAAAATAAATTTAATATTCGTCTAATTTTTTTGTGAGAAAAATAGTCATAATAAAATTTTTTAATCATTTCTTCTTGCAAGTACTGACGTAAATTTAAGGTAACGTTTAATTTTTTTATATGCAATTTTTATACCGTATTTGATCGTTATCGACATATTTTTTTAAAAATTATTAAAATTTTCTCCTGTTACAAAAACACGTCGTTCAAATCGAGATCTTATCAATCATAACTGATCAATGTTTACTGAATCTTGACTCCTACTCTCAAAAAAAAACAAAAATTAATGATCCATTAACATAAAAAGTGAAGTACGAATTTAAAATTCAAAAGAAAAACATTGAAGATACAATTTAGGTGTCACACAAATCGATTAAAATGACAAATCATTACAATTTGATTGTGTCTGATATTTGATATAAGGTCCGATTCCTTCTTTTGATAATGAGTTAAGTTTTTTTTCGTTAATTTATTTGATTATATCATTAAATTAAGTTGTTTCTGTATTTTTAAATTCACATTTGTCGATTGGTTTGTTTTACGAAGTGACATTTTTTGTACAGGTTTCATTGCACTGACATTTTTTCTTTTTTCTTTTCTAAAGAATTTGAATGACACTCCTTTTAAGTTAATTTTAGATATTTCGTGTATGCTAATTTCGAGTTAATGTCCTTTTGATATTCGCTTATTGATTTCAAAGTAAATTTAAAACGAGTATGATCAAAAAATTCTTTAATTATCCAAAACGTGTAAGAATTAGAATTTTATTAGAATGTCTGTTTTAATTTTACACTATTTTTTTGATATTCCACATTTCTAACAAGCCCAACTCAAATGGAATTTCAATCAGATGCTAATCTTCAACTTTAGCACTTTCACATGCAAATCATATTCATCGTGCATTGTACTCTAATTTTTCTGTTTTTTACTTGTCTGTTATTTTTTTTTCATTTAATTCTTTTTTTTAAGGATGATCCAATTTTCAATGAGGTTTCAGTTGTAATTTGTTTTTGGTGCTACAATAAGCCCCATTGTGGAAAAGTTGTTTAAACAATTGCTTAAAAGGACTAATTTAAAGGATGATTAGGATTTTTTTGAGGGGGGTTGGGGGCTGTCAAATCTTGCTTTACTCCTATTGTAAACCGTGTCTGAAAATGATTGTAATACGAATTTACTCAGCACATTTATTACAGTTTTGGTCTTTATGCGTCTAATAGTATTATCAAATCATCTAAATTGAGCTTTAGCGTATATCTATACCGGCTGCACGCAATTATTCTCATTGCATTAAAAAAATTTCATAAATTTATTTTCTGGAAATTTGTAATAATATATACAGATTGTGAGGCAATATAATACCTACAAATTTGTCTGGCATGTACATGGAGTTTTTTAAACACTATTATTGTTCGATTCATGCAGTACTCAAGATTTGGACCGCTGATCAAAATATCATCACCCGTTCAAAATATTATCTATTGCTTTTTGAAAGATTCCTGGTGCCGTTTTGACACCAAAGGTAATCGACAAAAGGAAAAGAGACCCCAAGGCGTATTAATTGTGGTTAATTTTTGCAATTAAGTACCAGATAGATCTATTACGGTAAAAAAAACATTTCCATTTAATGAAAATATTAGATCAGCTACATTAGGCTTATAGTTACAACATAATCGTATATCACCATTTTTTTTTTGGAGCTAGTACTATTTGACTTGCCCAGTCACTGAATGGTATTATTTTAATAATGCCCTTTTTGCATTTCTTTTAATTGTTCTTTCACCGTTTCACGCATGCAGAGAGTAAAGAATTATACTTGCTTTTCTGTACTTGGGTGTCACATCCGGTTTGGCAAAAAAGACTTTTTTAAATTGTAGATTCTTGCACTCCTTGTTCAGATACCAAACAACGTTAATACAATTTTTTAAAAGCTTAAATGAAAAATATTAAAATTGATTGTTAGCAAGAACGGAATTACGAGCAAGCAGGGGAAAGGAAGGCCCCCCTGAAAATGAAATATTAATTTTATACATTTTTTACTTTTCCCCCTAAAAAAGATGTAAAGTCGTCCACGGTTATTGTTCAACGTGGGTCTTGAAAACCAAAATTTTGAATTTCAAAAATTTAACACCCCTCGAATTCAAACTCAATTTCAAATCGCATCAGCCTTTTTTTTTATTTATTATTATATCGACTGTTAAAAAATTTGTATTAAATTGTGTTTTTTTTGTGTATAAAAAATTACGTATCGTAACTTATGGATCATTCCCGTTTAATGTATGTTATTTTTTGAGGATTTGTCTTGAATACTAATGATTCAATGTTTATTCAATACAACAGTAATAAAAAAAATAATAAACTTATGTAATATGATAATGAAAACAAATATTCAAGATTTGACGTATAAAAGAAGAAGTTCTGATCTAATTTGAATATAACAGAAATTAAACAAAAAATATTGTAACTGTTTCAAGAAAAAAATTTAAATAAAAATGAATAATTTAACTTTTAAGCTAAAGATAAAATTGTTTGCATTTCGTCGTTAATTGTGAAGAAAATCACCATGATTTTGTGGTTTTTCTCCAACTTCAATTTAAATTCATTGTAAATTCAACTCTATCTGATAGTTATTATGATGAATGAAATTCTTAATCTCATACAAAGTATTGATATTAAAAATGAATAAAAAAAAATGAGAAAAATTAAATAGTAAATTAATAAAACATTTTTTTTGTAATATATTTGCACGGTTTGTGTAAATAATACAATTTTCCCACTTAATTTATATGTGTCTCGCATGCGGTTGGCTGCTAATCATTCCATCATCATATGAATAATTACAGTTCATTAAACTGCGGTTTAAAGAAATGCCATTTAATGTTTTGAATAATAATTTTTTTTTTACATTTTTTCCATAACATCTTAGTTACTTTAAGTGATTTCAGTGAGGGTGTGGCGCCTGAAATTTGAGGAGATTTGCATTTCTTGTTATTTGTCAAAACAAAATTGTGACCTTGAAATTGATCAAATGATCAAATATTTTTATAGATTTCATATTTAACCCTTTCATGCCACCACTGCTCATTTTTTTGTTACATAATAATGAAAACCTAATACTTTGTTGCAAAAATGTTCTTATTACTGTCTGAATACAACACAAAAAAAATCATAAGTACACAAGAGTATACCAGAGAGAGTGTGGAATGTCTGTTATTTTTTATTTTTTTTTAAAAAAGGGCAATTCTTTTAATTAGAAACGCAATTCATATAAAATGTTATAATTATGATTGAAATGAAATGAAATGATATGAAATAATGAAGATAAAAATGTTTATGATTCTTTTCCGGAATATGATGAAAGTGATTTTTTACTCAAAGTAAGTATCTTTATGTTGAAAAAAATACAGTAATTAAAAGAAAAGTGCTTTGTAGCTAATTAAGAGATTGCAAATTAATTTAGCATTGAAGAAATTATGGAAAGTAAACTATTCCGTAAACGTTATAATAAATTCCATAAACACTGCTCAGATCATTAATTAGACACATTATGCATAAACCGTATGCATCACCAGGGGATTTGGTTCTTGTCCTGTCTTCCGGAACACTCATGACATTTTTTAGTTTTTAACATTGATAAACCGGGTCAAAACGAGAACGGAGCTACCTAACGGCTATGCACTGAATCGTCCAAGTTTCAATTTTGATCATAAATGTGTTTCATCTCAATTCAGTCTCGATTTTTAAAATCATATTTAAAATATTAGAATGAAAAATCTGATCAAAAGTTTAAACAATTAATTGAATGTGAATTTGATTGCATACTTTAAGGAAAAATCTTGAATTTTGGCTTCATACAATTTCTATGATGGTATCATTCATAAATTATGAGATTAATTTAAAAAATGTGTGTCTTTGAAACGCTCTTTTTTATGTTAACTACGGCATTTTATCATGTTTAAGCATTTTCTGGACTGAATCCTTCAAATCTTACCAGCATTCAATTTCAGAGTCGCAGTTCTCAAATAAAACAAACGTTTTTATGTGTGCATTTCAATCACTAATACTATAAATTTTTTTTATTTAATAACAATGTGATAAGGTCACTTATAATTTTTTGTTTGTTAATTTTGTAATTCTAACAACTAATAATAATTTTTTGTTTTTTAGTATATAAAGTTTTGACATGGTAACTCTTGAAAATGATCATCTGAGCTAGTGATGTTTGTTAATGATGGTGCTGAAATTGTTGAGGAGAATCAATGTAAAAAATGTCTTTTTTCTTTGTTGATGTTTTTCAGGTTTTTTCTTATTCATTTAAACAAATTGTTGTGAGAATAGCGTCAACGACGGCATATGGATCACAATTTGAGCTTGGCCTGCAATGAAATTCAAAAAAAAATATTTGAATTTAGTTCTCTTATATATACCATGCATTAAATTTACCTGCGATCCTCGAAATATCCTTTTCCAACATCGGCAACACCTCTTGGAATTCTAATTGAAGCTCCACGATGAGCAACGCCATGTTTAAACTCAGTAATTGAAGATGTCTCATGTTTTCCAGTAAGACGACGTTCATTATCCTTTCCACCACGTGGATCATATGCACGAATATGACGATCATGTTTGAGTGATAATTTTTCAATTGCACGTTCAATTTCACGGATACCACCGTCACCACGTGTCTTATTTGTTGAGATATTTGTATGGGCTCCAGCGCCATTCCAATCACCCTCAATTGGTTTGGGATCTAATGTCACAACAACACCAAAATCTTCGGCAATACGATGCAATAAGAATCTAGACATCCACAAATCATCTCCAACTTGAACACTTGAACATGGACCAACTTGGTATTCCCATTGAGATGGCATGACTTCAGCATTGGTACCACAAATTTTGACACCAGCATACAAACAGGCACGATAATGTGCGTCAACAATATCTCTAGCATAAACTTTATTGGCTCCAACTCCACAATAATAAGGACCTTGAGCTCCTGGAAAACCATTTTTGGGCCATCCTAATGGACGACCATCCGTATCCAACAACGTATATTCTTGTTCAATGCCAAACCATGGATCTTCATTTGCACACTTTTTGGCAACTTCTTTGCAATGCTTGCGCTTATTGGACTCTGTTGGAACACCATCATACCGATATGTTTCACACAGCACTAAAATGTGATTGCCACGACGGAATGGATCTTTGTAAATGGCAACTGGATGAAGATAAACATCAGAATTACTTCCTTCGGCTTGGTATGTTGAGCTACCATCGTAATTCCATACAGGCAATTCTGTAACAAAAAACAAATAATTTATATCAATTATCAATTACATAATAAAACATTCAAATTCCACTTCAATTAATATACAATTCAGTAATTACTCATGTCATTTCAAGCCTTATTGATTCACACACACATAGATCAAGTTCAATGTGAAATTGAATTAGAATTTTATGCAAAACCCTACCCTTGAATTGATATGAAACGCCTTTTGGCCCCTTTTTATTTATATGAGTTATTGCAATGAAAATATTAATAAATGTAATTAAAAACGATAAATTTATCACAAAACCTCGAAATGAAACTAGCGCCAATGAATGATGATGATACAAATTTGTAAAAAATACACTTGATATGAATTATAATTAGTTTACATTTTTTTTACTTGTTGGACATGTTTTTTGTTCTATTCTATTCTCAATTAATCATCATAATAATCCATCAGAGTTCTGTATTCAAAAAATTAAAGTCATAGTGAAAAAAATTAACCAAAAAAAAACATGTATAATAATGAGAATCAAGATGATAGACATGAGAAGGTCGAATTGATTTTGAACTAAAATATCATTCATGTTTAAAATAAAAATTGCGACTAAATAAAATTTTCTAACATATCCCGTGAGTGAATTGAGGGTCTATTATTCAGATAATAATCGTTATTAAGGTATAATTTTTAATATAAATTTGATGTTTAAACAATCAAATTCGTGTTTGGTCACATTACGTGAAGCGATGATTAGATTAAAGGAAGTTGAAAATTGGATTTTAAAGATTTTGTTGCTGGAGAATTTCAAGTGTTAGATCATGAAAAAACTAATGCAAAAAAATCAAATAACGATAAGTCGATAAACAAACATGGACGCACAAGAATGGTGATTGGATCATTTTGCCAATGGCTTTGTCCATTATTTAAAAAATATTGGCAGTTCTAAGACAATTTCACTGAAATTGAAATCGAAAGATCTTCAGAAACTGATAAAATTTGGAAAATTTCCACGATTTCAAATTTGAAAATCGTCGATTGTTGAAAACCCCGCGATTTTGGTCGTAAAGATGTTTCGTAGGCAGTATCGCTATAAAACTGCTGTAAAACTAAAATCTGACTTTAAAAAGTTCTTAATTGAATGCATGAACCGATCTGATCATTTCGTATAGGTCTCATATGAGACTGTTCGAGTCTGTACGAGATCGATAGTATCTTGGAATCAAACCATCAGGTTTATAATTCAGGTACTGAATAAACCCAAAGATAACCAAGAAACGGTTGAAGGCCCATTTGAGCAAGAAATTATCTCATAAATCCGCCTTCTTGGTATCGTTTTTGATTTTGAAATATTTCACGAGTCAATTTTATTATTCTAAAATATAAATACTAGACACTAATTAAACACACTTAATCATTACATTATTACACACATTTTGTCATGTCATATCAACACATGCCATGTAACAGAACACACAACAAAAGTTTTAAAAACAAAAAAGTCTGTTGCTATTTTAAAACAAGGAAAAACAAAACAAAAAAAAATACTTTTATTTTCGTAATTTGTTTATGTCACACACATATCACAACAAATAATGATCTGTGTAAGCTGTAAACAATGACAGTCAAACGATTTTTTTTACATATGATTACATTTGACCTTGAAACTGTAATGATCAACAGCTGATCAGAGATTTTTTTTTTCTAAATAATAATATGTAATGACGAAACGATAAACTGTATATTAGTCATATAAGGTATCAATAGCAACACTATTTTTTTGTGTATGTAAAAAAATTGTAATGTTGTAACTAATAGGAGATTGAGGAAACAGGTTTAAATTAATTGTTTTGTTTATTGTTTTTAGTACTACGATGGAGATAAGTGAACTCACCTTTTGGTTGCTTTGGAATGAAATCTAAGGTACGATCCTTGCAACGCAAATTCTCGCCAGTTCCATCAATCCAGATGTATGTTGCGATAATTTGGCCATCAGGTAATGGCAATGAGGTGTAACGATCGAGTACGTGCTTGTTGATACGAGCATTTGGTGATTCTTCTAATGTATGTGACATCTAAATAGGAAAATTACATTACATGATGTTAAATTAAATTTAATACTATGCAAAAATTTCAATCAGAGAATAGAATTAATGCGAAATTTGTATATTAAGCGAATAAAATTGCATCAATCATACAATTAGGGTTACTTTGTAACGGTAAAATTTATTGATTGAACTCAATTAGATAATAGAGAGATTAGAAAAATGTTCCATCAACCACTGAGAAATGTTAAAAAAAGTAGAACCAGATAGAAATCACACGTCAAATGTAATTTCATTCAAAATACATACTGTACGACATCGTCTCAAGCCATTTTGTATCACCTTTTCGGCGTCACCAAGGGTTTCGAGCTTAAATCGGTTATTTACTACTTCCAATTCATTATTTTGGAAAGTGCCCTTTAATTTTTTATTTTAAATTTTTTTTATAAATTAAATGATTCCGCTAAAAATTTCAATAATTAAAATTTCACCTGATCATCATAAGTCGTGGCTATTAAATTTCCCATGCTTTCTGCTTTAATTGAACTCCTTGTTCGATCACTCCAATAATTAAGAGGGACAATTGGTCTCATTTAAATGACACTCAAAATATCACGTTTAAAAAATCAAATAAAAATTCTTAAAAAATTTATTTAAATTCCCCCGAAATTTTTTAAAATATCTTGTTAAATTTGATTGTTTATAAACACTAACCGATAATTCTTGATAACACCAACTATTTATACATGATTTATTAACTGAAAGTAGTAAAACGATGCTAATTTTACGATAAAGATGTTAATAATTTTTTTTATGGCTTACTTATTATATTCGAGTCTCGCGATCAAGTGTGTTCTTTGGTTTAAGCGTTCACGTTTTTGTGTCATGGTAAAAAATCATTAAATTTTTTTTTAATGAAAAAAAATCAATCAATATTTTATTATCAAGGAAGTGAATGTTAAATAACTTTAAGATCTAGTTTAAATTGAAGGAATGACAATTTTAGAACAATCAAGATATGCGCATTTTGGTTTCCCGATTAAATTTTGATTGTGTCTCACTTGACTAGCATTTTTATGTTTTAAAATAGCCCCAAATAATAATTGGATAATATTTTTAAACGGTTTTTGATCATATTAAAGCTCTGATGTCCAGAATCTGAGCCTTAAACCCGAGTCAAATGCTAAAACTTCTCATGGAACAAGTTTTGACCAGATGACGAACAAAGCAACAGTAAAAGTGTCTCTTTTTCTTACAAGTGACATGCTACAGATATTCACATCACCTTGAAAGCGCATTTTCCCCTTTTTCTATATCAATTCATTCAAATAATGAAAAATTCATGATTTGTCAATAAAATGATGAAATTAATCGGCAAATTTCTTTTCAACACTTTATATATAAATTTTTTTTTACTAATGTTAATTAAACAATGAAGGTCAGTTTTATTTACAATTTAGAATTTTCGTCAAATGTGATTTTTTGCATAATTTAACAGAAAACTAATAAAATTTTGGCATTTTTTCCACTCATGAAAATTGAGAAAAATTAAAATTCAAGTAACTTTGACCGTGACTCGTCACTTGTTCATTGTATGATGTGATTTATTTATAGATAAAGTTAGTTTTTGTATGTTTTAAAGCGTGGAATGTAACAAAGACAAGTTCATTCATAGAAATGAATTGTTTTTGTTTGTTTTTAGTTGTAGTAGGAAAATCTAAATTGAAATTATTTATTTGAATTTAAATGAACATAAAAAAAAGTTAGATTTAAAGTTTTATATGAGAGAATATACCTTTTAAATTTTTAAAATTATTTGAGATTTATTTGATTTTCCGTAAAATTGACTTTAAATTTTCTTATTTTAACTAAATTTTGTTCTTAAAATGCTTTTTTGTTACAAAATAAAAGTTTACGACCACAAAAAATTTTAAAAAAATTTTTTTTTCTTAATAAACGTCTTTTTTCGATTAAATATCTTTTCACAATGAAATTTTTCAGTAAAGAATTTTTTGAAGTGATAATGCATCGGCTGCTGTGATTATTTTGTGTTGAATTTCAAATAAGATTTGATAAGGTTAGAATTTATTTTGTTATCTTAATTGAAGAACAAATGACATTGAACAAATTTTGATGAGGAGTCGCCTGGCTTTTAAACACATGAACTAATCAATATTTGAAAGTTAAATATACAATAAAAGCAAGTCAAAGATCTATTTGAATGATAATCCCTTTCATTTCGTATTTCTTATCATATCATTCTAATTTTGAAAAAAAAATAATATTTGCTTAAAATAATATGTAATTAGGAATATTTTCCTTTTCTTAATCACACATTCAAAAAGTATACAAATATTTCAAAAATACACGTGTGATAATAACGGTTTTGTACAAATATTTTGAAGTGTGTCTAATTATTCATCTTTTTTCTTTATAATTTTATTATGTAAACGATAGTGAGTCTATGAAAAAAGTTAAGGGTTTCAAATCAATTTTGAACGGAATTTTAGAATTGAATTGAATTCGAAAAAAGAACAGTTTAATAAAAAACACTGATCAAATTTCTGATTGTGATAAAATAAGAGATGAAATTTTAATTTTATCCACGTCTCCAAAGATTCATAACAATAAAAATCTGGATTTAACGTTTTTTCTCGATGGAGTGAACTGAAGCTCAGTGCTGGCACTTTGATCCAAAAGATATTTTGTGCTTGTCCAGGAGTAGATTGAAAATTATTAACGGCCCCTTGCATTATGTATGATTTTCTTTAAAATTTCCGCTAAACTTAACTTTAATAAGACGATCGACTACGGTCTTTCTAGCATTTGCCAGATTGCCCATTTGGCCAATCCGCCACTGAAAAGTAAGCCATGCTATTTCCTGACCACCTTTATAGCTTTCAATTCGTCAAGGAATGGACTTTAGATTCTGTATTAGCTACAGCAGAGGGAGATGGAAAGCTCTCCTTGAAGTAGCATATTCTCACTCTAGCCACTGCTTCACACTCACAGATGGCTTTTTTAGTTTTAAGAAATATAAAAATTAATTTTGCTTTGAAATTTTCAAGATCAAAGGAGACGGAATTTTCAAGATCAAAGGAGACGAAATTAATTATTAATTATAAAAGTTAATTTTGCATTTCAAATGCAATTGTGAAACCATAAAATTGATTTTGAGACCATTAAATCGTTTTTTCATGGTATTAAATCACTAATGCCAAAACATATCTAGAGTTAAAAATAGATTGACATTTCTCATTGTATAGATAACTCGATTTTAGGCTTACAAAACAGTGGAACATTATTTTGATAGATTTTTTTCAAAATTTACATTTTTTGAATTTTAAAAAAGCGAGAACTTTCAAAATTATTATTTTTTTTGCAAAATATTTTCCAGGCATCCAAGCGTAATGCTTCTTATACGGATTTAATACAGTTTATCTTCAAAATTTCACTGCACCTTTTTACGGGATTTTCTCCCAAAACCCAAAGAAAATCTGTTTTGAGTTGCAACATTTTTCAAAGTTGTCAATTTTTTTCTTATTTTGCCTTGAATTTTTGTAGAAAAATTTCCTTTTATTGTGATTTTAAATTTAATTTATTTTTTACATCATAATGAACTTCAAAACAAAGTCAATCACTTTTCGAACAGAGACACACTTGTAAAAACATTCTTTGTTTCATAATTAAAAATCAGATTTTTTTTTCAAAACATTTCATTTCAAATAATTTTTTTTTTAAATCTATTCTCTGTTTGAATTTAGTTTTTCCTGTATTTTTTATTTATTTTTATATAAAAGCATAACAAATTGTTTAGGAAAAAAAATAATTACCTTGTTATTTAATATCAACGTATAATTTTTCAAATGAAAATAATGAAATTTTTCTCACAATTTATCAAAAGATATAATTTTTTGTTGTTGTTGTTGTAAAAATAAATGCAATGCACTTTCCACAGTAATAAAGTTTTATATAATTCTTTTTAGGAAAAATATATATTTTTTTTTCAATTTTTTAACAATAGAATATACTCTCAATGATTAAAAACAATAAATAAAATATAAATTGTTTATTATTATTTTAACTTGTTAATAGCTTGAAATGAGTAACGAGACTAAAATATTTATTTGTCTATAACGCAATTTATAGTACTTTTTCCCTATCGTATAAATTATATGTATGAGCTGTTAATACACCGGTCACAGGGAAAAAAATCATAATAATAAATAATAATAATAATGAAACACATTTTCTGCTTGTAATGTCTCTCGTGTGTGATCAGATCAATTTTGTGTATTTCGTGTGTGTGTTTTTGCAAAACTCTTTTTAGAATATTGAAATGATGACGAGACGCGTCTTCTTTGTTGTTGTTGTTCCTATTATTGATGTATGTTTGTAATTGACTGGATATTTAAATGATTCAATTCATATTAAATTTAAAAGTACATGAGATGAGATGAGGCGACAACAAGTTAATTTTTTTTTGTATCATAACACATATCAAATTTAAAAAAGGTATCAATTAATTTTTTTTTTGAGTTTTGGATATGAAATGGGCATTAAGTGGTTAAAATCGAATAGGAGAATCAAATTTCAGTCAATAGAACACGTGTTAATGGAAGGAAATTTGATATATTTGTAGTGAAGATTGTAAATTAATCGATTGATTGATGATTTTTCATTGATAAAATAAAGTTTTAAATTTATCATGCAAATTCTTGACCTAATAATTGACGATCTTCGATCATTTATGAGGTTGATAGTGAATTTTCCTAAATTTTTCGACGAATTTAGAAATGATCTCTAAAGTGACAATTTATTAAAACGTTAAAAATGGGGGCACTCATGGACAAGTATCAGGAACAAGGAAAAAATTACCATTGTCAGTCTATTTTCTTTTATTTGAACTGAAATTGCACGATCGTATATATTTCAATTCTATCCTTCTTCAAAAGATTATCTAGATTTTAAGATTTTTCAAAGTTCGGAAAATTGTTAGATTTTTACGGTGTTTTTAAGTAAAGCGTTGTAGAGCCCAATTTAAATCGAGGAAACACATTATAAGGATTTTAAACCCGTAACCCACCTTGATCTACAGTGTTCTCTCTATTACAAGCACCGGTGCTGCTATTCGAATAATAGCACCATGGTGCTTCTATTCGAATAAAAGTACCGGTGCTTTTATTCGAAAGTTGTCAAAAAATTCTTATCTAAAAATTTTAAAACGGTACTTTGATAAGACAAGTTGAATTTCAAATAAAATGCAAAATTTTATTCAAGTAAAGTTGCTTGAATGATTTTTATATTATTTTGCAATATTCGAATAGTAGCACCATGGTGCTTATAATCGAATAAAAGCACAGGTGCTTGTATTTGAGCGCTGTCAAAAATTTTTTTAAATTTTCAAAAAGACCCAAATTCAAATAGAAGCACCAGTGTTTGTAAGAGAGAACACTGTAGTTCTGATCTGAATGAACCATCATTTTACAATTAATAGTAGCATAATTCGTCGATAAGGTCGTTAAAAACATAAATTTGAATTGTTTAAATACTTTGCATTCTATCCATAAAACAAACTTTTCAATTCTTCAAATGATCAATGACACTTTTTATGACTTTCGCACTTTCCCATTTCCATTAAAATCATAACATTTTTTTAATTTTTTTATTGTTATCATAATTTTTATTGTCGCGCAATTTCATCCAAAAAAATCTAAAGGGGCCAAATTGGTTGAAATCATTCTGATTATTATATAATAAGATCATCAATTTAGATATAAAGTCACAACATGTGCCCAAATACTAAACTTAAATGTATTTTAACAAGCATAACGATCACAATAATGATGATAACAAACAATAAAGTTAATAAAAAGGTTGTTTAATATACGTCATAAATGTTATTTTAATGCAATTATTATGATTTATATTGAAAAAAAAAAATTATTTGAGCATTCCCGTTATCTGCAAAATTTTTATCATTGAATTAAATTCAAGGATGAATGTCAATCTTAATTTAATTTTTTTAGAATTTTCGGAGATTGAGGTGATTTTAACATTTTAGTGTAGGTGTGTCTTTGAATGTTGATCTTTTAGATGAAAAATTACACTTTTATTGTGTAAATCATTTAATAACAAAAACCACAAACACTTTGAAATTGAACACTTCAAATTCACACCTTCGATTGATATTGGATTTCAACATGAAATTGATTACATTGATACAAGTGTAAAGAAATTTGATCAAAGTAAGGGGTCAAAATTCGATAACATAGAAAAAGTCAACCACAAAATGTTTTTAACCACAACCAATTTTTTTGTTATTCTTTATTAGTTATTGAATGATTGGCATGTCAAAATTTGTCAAATTTTGATTGATATTCTCTTTGACTGTTGATTTATCTACGGCTTCTTGATGGTCTTGGGGGTCTTGAAGCACCAGCTGGTCTTGGGTAATCCAACTTCAATACTTTACAGTTCTTGACATGTGACTGGTATTTAGGGCATTCTCCAGTTTTCTTGGCGTTAGGGCATGTCTGTGTTTTATAGTCAAAAAAATGTCATTCAAAATAATTTAAAAAGTTAAGATCAAACTTACAGTATACAATTCAGCAATAAGACAATCCAAAAATCCTTTAGCTGTGTTATCTTTTTGATAAACTTTATAACAAGTCGAAACTCCAGCTCTTACAACAGGAGACCAATCCTTGGTTGTGGTTGAATTCAATTGATCTTGTAGGTATTTAAGTGCTTTTGCTTGATCAACAACTTCTTTTGCACCACTTCCAGACGTCATGCCACAAGTACTTACCAAACATTTGAAGAATTCTTCTGGTGGTCCATCGGGTTTGCCAGTTGGAGGTGTATTAGCTAATGCACTGATTGCTTGTTGTCTACAAGTTCCAATCAAAGTTTCATTCATGAATTGAGGCATTCCACAACAGTCCAATGCTGACATTGGAAGACGTTCATCACAATTCGTGCTTTTAGCTGAAGTTGATTGAGCAGACTTTTTAGCTGCCACAAAAACAACCAAACAGGATACGATAAGGGTTACAAGTACTTTCATCTTCGAATATTTGGATCGAAATTGAATGAATATTGAAATGATTTTCCGATTTATATACAATTTTTAAAAACAATTGGTAAATTTTTTTTGAAATAAATGAAACAAAGGGACTTAAAACAATTGAATTGATATCCGTAAAAAATTTTTCAATTGCCTTCACTGCATCAATTACGGAAATTTTGTAACAAAATTTATCAAAAATCGGTATGAGGCCTTCATAAAAATTGAATCAAATAATTTTAAATTTCAAGTTCTATTAATATTATTATTTTTTTAGTAATTTATTTAACACTAACATTAAAATTTGTAAAAACATTAATTTAAAAGACAATTTTAAGTCACATTTACATTTAATTTAGTTAATAAAAATGGCATTTCAAGTAAATATTTAACAATTTTTGTAAGGCATTTTTATAGTTAAAAGTGTAAAATAGTTACGAATACTCTTAATTTGTGTTTAAAGGCAATTAAGTAAGCGCATTTTCTGTGAAAGTTGAATAGAAATCATAAAATTGGCACTTATTTAAGAAAATTTTAAAATAAATCAGGCACTTTATGAAATAAATATTTTTTTTTAAATTTGAACATTGTTTTAAAGTACAGTAATTTCATGATTGTTAAATTTGATTAATCGTTGTTAGTTTACTCTTCTCTTTTATATTCCATTAATTTTTAAGCTAAATTCCTGTATTTTGTAAATAAATTGTACAAAACACGTAATGTCGATTTCAAATCCATGTTAACAATATCTTCAGGTCTGGCTTTTGGTTTGGGCAACCCACAATCTTGCATAAGTTCAAATGAAAAGGCAACGTTATGCACCATTTGATCGATGTCCTTTGGTGTTAAGTGGAATTCGTGGAGGGGCACAAAAAAGCCGCCAAGAAGTCCCATTAACAAGCATAAATAAACACCATCCTTGAAATCAGAGCTCAAGTCAACGACCTCGAAATTCAATTTGTTCAAGTGTTTATTGACAAAAGTCACGAGTGACTGAAAGAAAATTTAAATTTTAAAGGTAAATTTGTTTTGAGATTAAATATTTCTTCTTTTTACTTTTTTGACAACAGCTAACTTGTCAGGAGCATGATCGAACAACGTATCAAAAGCATCTCGCTCGCATCGCATACCCAAGTCATCATATTGTGCCGTGATCAAATCCTCAAATTTACTGTTATAAATACATCAGTTATTAAATTAATTCAATTAACCAAATTAAATGAAAAATTCCTTACTTAGCCGATAACTTTCCATTTGCTTTCGAGACAACAACAACTGTGACTGAAACATTCTCCGGAAGACGAATTGGAGCTCTATTAAAAAAAATTTGATGAAAAATTTAATAAAAAAATCAAAAAAGTTATTGCAGGTTCTACCCAGGATCGAACTGGGATTTTTGGATTCAAAGTCCAATGTACTGACCATTATACTATAGAACCAGTATGACTATGTGTTGTTAAAAACCGAACGGTTTCTGCTCGTGATACTTCAATAGTCTTCAATTTAAGCAACGACACAAACCATTTTCATTTTACATACATAATGCATGGAATATGTATAGAAAGTATGTGAAATACAATATTTGATATGGTACAAAATTGGCATTTGTCTCGTATTTGTTAACTTGGTTCTATAGTATAATGGCTAGTACATTGGACTTTGAATCCAAAAATCCCAGTTCGATCCTGGGTAGAACCTGCAATATCTTTTTTGCTTTTTTTTTCAAGAAACTTTTTTGATTTAACTAAATTACACTGATTATTAAAATTGTTTATACCTGAAATGCCTTGCAAGTGTTACCAGCAAATGGAGAATGGCTACAACATTTTTCGTGTGAATGCTTTCCACAGTCCATTTTGGTGTATCGTGATGGAAGCCAAGGGCCTTAAATATGAAATATAAATTAAACATTTGATTCAAATTCAATAAAATCAATATTTTTACATGATTAACTGCATTCAAAACAATTGCTAACTTTTGTCGTTGTCCCTCAGCAGATTGAGTCACTTCGGGCACATTTAATTTCTGTCCAGTTAATTTCTCCCATAATTTTTGTAGCACCTGACCATCATACAAATCCTCTTCAATATTTGTTACAATTATTCGTTCCTCCACAAGCTCATCATTAATCCATGTTATGAGAACTCGCAGTAATTCCTGAAAATTTGGCTTAATTGTACTGGCTGGCTGTACGATTGACCTTGACTCATTATCTTTTAAATTGTAATCTTCGGGTGGAATTTCAATGCTTTGCAAGACACCAGGTGAATCGATTGCATATTTGCCTTCTTCTTCAACTTCCTGAACTGTTAAATAAAATAGAAAATACTTTTATTGATTCATGTTCAAAAAATGTAAACAAAAACAATCATGACAGGAAATAAGTGACGTAATTTTCATTAATTTAAATAGAAAAGTGTAGGTTGAATCCACAAATAAATCAGCAATTCAATCAAATATTTGAGGATTTTTCATTTCAATTAGTATGAAAATTCATAATTTACAACATATTTAACATGATTTTCGTATATTTTAATGCAAATTAACTTTCAATCATTTGTATATTAAGATTTATTCCAAATATGGTCAAGAAATCACAGAATTTACTTTTAACCACTATAAATTTTGGTTCTTTCACTTTTAACTAAATCCTTTTGACTCACTTCGTTTAATATTCTTTTTTCTTCCTAATGTTCCGATTTTATCCCAAAAACTTGAGTCTTTATCGGATTTTGGAGTGCCAATTGGTGACTTAGGTCTATTTGCCATTTTATGTCTATTCGTTCACTGAGTAAAATTTAGTTTTGACATTCGATGGTAAACAAATTTAATGTCAAAAATACACTGAATATTTTTTAACGATTTTTCTTTATTTTTGATGTTAAATTTAAGAAAAAATAAAGTTTATTCAAAAATCCCTAGTTTTATTAATAAAAAGTCTTAATTAATCAAAATTTTGATGAAATCACTAAAAAAAATAAAATATGAGGTGGAATCACACACAATATGACAAAAACAGTATCAAGACTTCAAAAAATAACAAAATATGGTTGCGTAGTTTTCATGGAACATGAGTTTGAACGCGAAAACGTGATGTGACCGTTAAGTTATAAAATTGTATTTTATTGAAAAATTGTGGACTTGAATTTCAATAAATTCTACCAGACACAATTTTCATGAAAAATTTCAGAGAATGCGGTTAAATTTTTAATTTAGATGCATTTTGACATGCCCTTGAAGCCAATAAAAATCATTTGAGTACGATCTGATCGTAACTCATCAGTTTTTGTGCAAGAATCGAGTCCTGGTTGCATCTTAAATTTAAGTAACACAATTAAGCTCGATTCGAAGATGCTATTTAACCTTTCTCTCATTAAGTAGACACTGGTTTGAACTCCCAAAAAAACGAGAAGTGCACAAACGAGTGACGCTTTAAAGATATTTTAAATTATGCAACAATGTCCGTACATGAATTTTTTTTTATTTTTATTACTTGACACGATTTTTTAAAATTAAATTACACTTCGAACATCAATTAATTTGAACTAATTTAAATAATATGACAAGAATTCTTCGATCAGATGTTCAATCAATTAAATACCAGCACAAAATTCACTTGTACATTGTTTCAAATGAAAAATTATAGACAACATCAAATAATTTATTCCAGGCCACGCGTATTTCTTCAACCTCACTCAAGTTGCACATTTCCAAGAGAACTGTAATTATGACATCTCGTACTTCCTATGAAATTAAAAAAAAAAAATGATTATGAATGGCAAATTAAGGACATTTTTAATAAATCTCACATTGAATTGAGCTTTCGTCACATCCAGATTCGCATGAAGCTCGCCATGGGCACGCCACAGATCTCGAATCTTCTCTAAGCCACCAGGTTCACCCAGTAAATTGATACTCGTAGTGAATTGTATCATAATTTGGTATGCATGACACCGAAATTCGTGTTGGCCCTTGTAATGTAACAACACTGATTAAAGTATTTTTTTTTTTGTAATTAAATAATTCTAGTACCTTAAGTTGACTGAGTGGTGTATTCCTAAATTTAGGGAACATTTGCTTATAATTTGGATACTTTTCAAAAAATTTATACAACATAACGTCGCCAACATCATACAAATTCGATGATGGTACTGTCCACATTTGTTTAATCAATCGAACGTCTTCAGCTGTTAAATCGCCCATACTTTAAACCGAATCTAAGTTAATCCAAAGTCGGTGTTTCATGGATGAATGTTTATCGTATACTAAATTAATTCTTTCTTAGAAATAACTAAAAAGGACATTTGTATTGAAAAAAATATTTAAATAAAAAAAATTGAATCAACTGATATGAATGTTATGCATTTTAATGATCAAATATCATTTAATCTATTTTTATGATGTTGGATTAAGGTGTAAGACGTCTGTTACACGATTCATTGTATTTCGATTGATAGACAATTGAAATGGTTCAACCTATAGAGTTAATTTACAATAACGGTACAGAAATTACAGAATAATTAAAGGAAACATAAAATATGATGTATGTGTATCACTAATTGTCTATTAATTTGTACCACACCTTCTATTTGTAGGTTAAATAATGGAATTTTTTTAATATTTTTTTTTTGTTATCGTTTTGTTTTGATCAATAAGACTATTTAAACACGCAATTAGTAGCAAATTAAAAATATGATTCATTAGGTGTTTGAAAGAAAGCTGTTAGTGAAAATATTTCACAGTTCTTTCTAACTTGGACTGAGGTGTTTTAAATTGAATGAGAGCCAGAAATCCAAATTTATTTTTTTACAAATTTTGCTAATATCCTCTTATCTTATTTTAGGACACTTCCGAATCAAGATGCCTCATGAAAGGCCAGTTAATGCCACTATGAAGATAAACTTGGTGATTTAGCTCTCCTTAAAGACCAAACATTATTAATATCGCCCTTAGCATTTATGTTGTCCCTCTAAGCTTTAATGCAACCCTTAACTTAAATTGTGCAGAAGGAGAATAGAAAATTTGACAAACACAACTGATTCTGAGAATGCTTTAAAATGTGCAGTAAAAAATCTAAGTACACGCAAAATCCTTCATTAATACTGAATTCAAATATTCCTTTTTTTTATATGAAAAATCAGTATAAATAATCGAAATTCATTTGAAATGTTTCATTTGCTGTTCACATTTCAAAGATTTCACCTAAAAAAACTTCAAATTTAATTTCAATTTGGTTTAATTTTCATTTAAAAATGAACTCTGCTGAAAAATACCACAAATTAATATATTTCTTGAATAACAAAATCGCGTATGTGTGTGGATGTGACATTTTAACACCAAATTACAAGTACAACGGTCGAACTTTTTTCTTACATTTATCCCTCACCACTTTGTACATAAGTGCAATTTACACAATTAATTTTTACTGGAAATCCCAGGATTATTTTAAAGTTCTCGAGGTATTTGCAATTGGGGGATTTGCTATCCAAGGATGTGTCAAATTGTGATAAATTTCTTTGAATTTAAATTGAATATTAAATGAATTTAATTTTTTTTGGTTTTACAGTCAATTAGCATTGATGATGAGACATGAATTGGCAAAACAAGCATTATATTTACTGGAAATCCATGAAAAATATCAGACCCATCCTAGGCGTCGTATTGCTTTGAACAACTGTGTTGATCGTTCTGCGTTACTTTTCAAACTCCTTGCTCTCGTTTTCATACTTGCGGTTTTAGGAATTTTAGTGTATCCAGTAATTTATTGGATGGCATTCAAGGAAAAGGTTACATTTTTAACTCTAATTGTACCGGGAACTGATCACAAATCTTATTGGGGTTTTTTATTTAACACATTTTATCAAGTTTATTTATTGACAGCAGCAGTAAATGGATTGTGTGTGTATGACGGTTATTTTATGATTTTATCTATTCATTACACGATTTTCACGGATATGTTTAAGATTAATTTGGAGAAATTGGCTGAAATTTTACATGCAAATGCTTTTAATAAGAAACGTAATGCAGTGGCACCAAAGTTACGTGAAGTCTTGGTTGAACATCAGGTTTGTATGAAATTTATGGATGATCAAAATGAGTGTTTTGCAACAGCGTGTACAATGCAAACGTGGTCCAGTACTTGGGCAATGGTGCTTTCATTGTTTATTTTGACGAGAGTAAGTGAATTTTGATATAAAATGAAATTCTAGAAATGTTTTCCATTTTTTATAGTACATTTGGATGACTGGAGCAGGATTGATCTTAACAGGATTCTGTCAATTAGCTCAATATTGCGTCATTGGAACAACTGTCGATATTAAGGTAAAATAACTTCGCAATTTTTCTCATGTTAAAAATATTTTATTTTTTTTATTTCAAGAACGATGAATGCAGAATAGCAATCTATGAAGTTCCATTTCATTTGATGACAAAAAGTGAGACCCAAAATATCGAAATCATGCTGTTTAAGGCTCAAAATCCTAATCAATTGTACATTAGTGGACTTTTACCGTTAAATGTTGAAACAATGACTGAAGTAATTTAAAAAAAAACGAAATTGACTTCACAACGGTAATTTGATTGAAATTTTTTTTGTTTCAGATCCTAAAGGGAATTTATCAAGGTTTCACAATGTTATTAAATTTCGTATAAATAATTCAATTTGCTCGTGTATTTAATTATCGATTTTGCTTAAATCATACAAACAATAAAATTTCAAATAAAAATCAATCACTATTAAAATTAATATAAAACAAGAAATTATTTAGAACAAGCCACATGTTACGATTTATGCTTGATTTGAAGAAAAACAATCGTTTTTGGTATAATTCAAGTTTAAACTTCTCCAACTTTTCCCATTGCCCGTTCACGCAAGAATTTCATTCTCCTGAAGACAATGTGCTTCGACAGTAAAGATGTGAAAATACCGGCCAAGTTATTTATTGCGAATTTCATTATTTCATGTGGGTAAAATCCGGTTGTTGAACGAGTAACTAAAATTGTTTTGATTGCACTCGATACGAAGCGTTCTGGAGTTGGTGCTGACCATGATGCCTTCTTAATTTTGGTCATATTTGTAGCGACAGGTCCTGGAGCCAAGGATTGTATAATTATACCGGTATTTTCATATTCAGTGGCCAAGTCATTGGAAAACTTATCAACAAATGCCTGTTTCAATGAAAGTAAATGAAAAAAATTGAAATTGGTGATTTAATGAGAAATGTTTTATTACCTTTGAAGCTGAATAAACACTTAATAATGGTGATGGTATTTGTGCAGCCATGGATGATAAATTTATTATAATTCCACGCTTTCTTTGCACCATACCGTATAACACGATTTTTGTCATTTGGACCGTTGATAAAATATTACATGAAATGATGTCTGATATGAATTGCTCATGATTTGGTATTTGAAGGAAATATTCGGGATTTGGATAAGATATTCCAACATTATTGACAAGGACACCGATATCAAGACTGTTGATTTGTTTTTCAATTTTCTCATAGATATCATTAGTGTTTCTGAAATCAACACATATCATCTGGGTTTGAACACTATTTTCACGTTCTGAAATTGAAATGCATCATTTAATCATTTAATTTTCTTCCTCTCACTTTTAATTTTATTTCTCACCAATTCTCTCTGCCGTTTTCTGCAATTTGATTTGAGATCTTCCAATCAAAACAATATTCAATCCTTTTTTCGCCAATTTCCTTGCATATTCCAATCCAATGCCATCTGTAGCACCTGTCACGACGGCCCAATTACCATATTTCTTGAAGTCAACTTTGAATATCAAAGGACCAATAAATGTGACATAAATCCATGGCATTAAGTATCGTGCTAATTGAAATCCAATAACCACAATTGAAAATATACAAATTAAATCGTACCAAAACATCATTTTCTTGTATTTTAAGATCCTAACAGTAACACATCCAAAAATTAACTAAAAACAACTTTTACCTCAGCAATGGTCGCATAGATGTTGTATATTCCCCACTTCAAGATTTACATCTGTTACTGTTATTATTATTTTTATTTTCTTAACTCAGTTAACTAAGTTAACATACAAAATTTCTCCAAATATAGTTGAAACAAATTATACGGTTACACACATAACGATATTCACATCACTTTAAATCTTTTTATTATTATTTTTTTTGTTTAATTCAGATTTCCCTTTCTTTTGCATATAATAATGTAATTTAAAAGTCACTTTAAATTCAATATACGTGAATAATGCGTGTATGTGCTCATATCACTTCATTTTATGGTTTTCATATGTAACCAATATCGAATTCTACTGAAAACATGAAATTAAAAGAGAAATAAAAACCTAACATAGTCATTATCAAATTAATATTTACAATGCATTTTGTTTAAAGTTGTCTCCCACTTGAAAGCATTTCTATTTGGATTTTAATGGATTAGGAAGATAAAATGCGCTTTTATGGTTGGTTTGGGTTAAGTCAAGTTGACACCCTGAGGGAACGAATCATAGCTCGAGGATGATCCAACAGAGCGAGATCGACTCAACCCCAAAAATGGTAAAAAATAATTAACAACTTTTTCCTTAATCGAATATAAGTCCAAAATGAACTTTGGCCCATCAAAATGCACTTTTCTAAATCTTCCAGTGATAAAAATTTTTCAATTTCTATAAGAGAAATTCGTCGATTTGTAAGAATTCGTATAAAATTTTCATAAAAATTGTGATCTCGATAAATCAAAATGCGCTCGAGTTTAATTTTCACGATTACGTTCTACTTGTTTATTTTTATTGTTTTTTTCCTATTTTTTCTGTTTAACAATGATGAGATACGACACTCTGTGGTAAAATTAAATTATCATTGTTATAATTTACCACACGTTTCATTTAATTGATGGATGATGTTTGTTTATTTATGTTCAGGTATTAGCGTTTTTCATTGATGGAAGGAAATTTTCTGATGTATCAAAAGGTAAAATTCAAAAACTGCGTTAATCAGACCAAAGTCATGTCATGGATGCTAAAAAAATTACTGGAAGCCTCTTTGACAAACTGAGAAATTTCCACACTTAATCATAATTTTCGCAGTTCGCTTTAAGGTCTTCAGTATTTTCAGGAAACTGTAGCTTAAGATGACAGAATTTGAGTGATATTTTTTTTTGCCTGATTTTTAATTTCATAACAATTTATGGACACTTTTTGCATTTTCACTTTCAGTTGTATGGCAGCTCTATTTTATTACATGGCGACCTAAGTCTGAATTTTCAGCCATCCTCGACCAACCAATAAATGCTTTAATTTCAGAAGAAAAAATGGGAATGAGATGTGACAGAAAGGTCTTCACGGCACGATTTGCAAACTCACACTCTGTTGATCTGATTTTCCATAAAAGTTTATAAAAAAATACAACGAGCAGGTCGTCAAAATCCAATCATGTTAAATTTTTTCTTACTGTGTATTAAGAAGTCGTATAATTTTAATGAAATCATGTAAAATATGTCAGTAATCACAGTCTTTTGTTCAGAATGATAAAAATTTACACTATACAACTTTAATTTTAATTGTTTTTTCTCTAACGAAGTTACAGCTTTTTTTTTCTCAATTTAATGTTCACATTAAATTCATAATAAAATGATGCTCAAATTTCTTTTAATTGTAAAAAAACGAAAACCAAAAGACATAATTTGTTCAACTAGCTGTGAAGTAAATTTTTTGGTGGTCATTAACCTGTTAAATGTCTTACAAATACTAATACACTTTTTTGTTTATCAAAGAAAGTGGAAGTGGTAAAATAACATATAAAAGCACCGATACAATACTTTACGACTAGTTTTGTGATAAAAATCATCTGATCTGATGAAAATAAGAGTTGTAACTGAAAAAATTAGCAATATAATTCTAACAGTTAAGAATAAAAAAACCGGTCTGATTCTATGAATATCATGACGCGTGAGTGTAATAGAATTCATATGAAGGATTTCAAGTTGATTCGCTGAATGTGAATAATTAAACGTAAATTTCACGATCAAGTTTATGTAATGAATGTTATTTAATTGAATAAAAAAGCCGGTTCAAGATTTGTTTACACTTTTATTATAAAATTGTTGAGTACAAAGGTTTATTGTGTCATTACATTTAATTTCCGATATGACATGAGTTTTATTCAACCTTAATTTTTCCATAATTAGCCCAGACGGCTTTTTTATATAAATAAGGAGAACAGAAATAAGCAAATTTAGCACCCAGCACCATCAAAGTATGAACATAATATCCAAAAGTGTGAGTTCCCATGCCAATTGATCTCATTGCAGATGCTACGAAAGTTTCAGCATTTGGTTTAAGCCATTCCTCGCCTTCAACTGTCCACAAATTGGTTTTAACAGGACCCGGATTAATAGATTGCATCCGCATACCACGTCCTTGATATTCAATATTGAAGTCTTGTGTAAATTTATCAACGTATGCCTGTGAAATTTGAGATATTTTGAAATAGTTTTTAATAAAATTATTGAACTCCATACCTTAGTTGCCGAATATAAGCAAATTGGTAATGGAATAGTGGCAGCCATTGATGAAATATTTAAAATCAATCCATTTTTCTTCTTTAACATACCATTAACCACAAGTTTGGTCATAAACGAAATTGAAATGACATTAATTGCGACCATGTCCCATAAGAAATTTTCACGTTCAGCCAGCTCGTGAAACTGAAATGGACCGGGATATCCTGTCCCAACATTGTTCACCAAAACTCCAATGTCCAAGTTTTTGATTTTTTGTTGAATTGTATCATAAATCCCTAATCCCTTGGTAAAATCGACATCAATTATTAAAGTTTTCACCTTGAATTTCTTGGTTATTTCATTGGAAACCGCTTCTAATTTCTTAAGTGACCGACTTATTAAAACAATATTCATGCCTTTCGATGCCAACTGTATTTGAAATGAATCATCATTTAAAATTTATTTATAAAAATCAATGAAAAAAACAAAAATACCTGTTTTGCAAATTCTTTTCCAATGCCATCCGATGACCCTGTAACAATTGCCCACTCCCCATATTTTCTAAAATTAATTTTGCCTCCAAAGAAATGTGGTCCAATAAAATTGGTGTAGAGCCATGGAACTGCATATCTCAATAATTGTGCAATTACGACATAAACACAAAATTGTCCAAAATCAATCATATTGATTTCCTTTTAAAAAAATTAAAAAGGTCTTTTTATCACAAAGTTTCGCAAATCACTGAATAGAATTAGTGAAAAAAATGAATAAATAATGTTAATAAAAATAGATTCAAATTTATATTTCCAAAATAAACCGGTCAGTTGTTTCCTTCTTTATTTGCAAAACTGGTCATCATTTTAAATTATAAGTTAGGAGAGTAAATCGCAAATCAGTAAAACGCTAGTTATGAGAGAAGATAAGAATGGATTTTGGATGTGTGTACTGAAATTAAAATGATAATACATTTTTTACATACATTTATAACAATAACTGTTGTTTGAGTATTTTGAACCTTTGATAAGAAAATAAGAGAAATACAGAATTGAAAAAATGCATCAGTATTAGAGTACCGAATATGTATCGACCCTGAATTTGATAGGTCAAGTCCAAATTTCAATAAATAAAAAAGCAAGCTTGAGGTTGAGAAATTGTTTGATTTTCATTGAATCACATGAATAATATCAATTCGGATAATCAAAGTTCTAATTTTTTTTTTCAAAGTCATCGTAGAACAGTATCTTAATATATTTCAGGGAAAAATCAAGTTTTTTTGTTAAAAATTATTATTTTCGGTGTCTGATCTTGTTCAAACATAAGCCTATATTTGTTTCTTAATAGATAATCAATTTATCAATGAATATTTCACATACATGTAAAGAATGCTGATAAAAGCACATACATACGTAATTTATACAGAGCCCGTCTGACAAGAATATACAAGTTATAAAGAAAAGATACTGTCCCTTGATCAAACTTTTATAATGTAATTGTGTCTTTTTTTTAATTTTTAATAAGCTTTTTTACCAATATCAAATTAAATGCAAAGTTCCTCAAATAATGATAAAATTTTTAAAGCTTGTCTCGACATAAAATAGAAGATCAAGAAACTGCCTTTATTAGGACCAAGTCTGACTGACTCACAATCTAGTAGCCTAATAGTGAGTTATATTGGCTCAAATTATAATTATTTAACTTCTATTTTTTCGTCAGAGTTTATTAAGTTATATGTGTTAAAATTAAATAAAAATAAATTTAAAAAAATCAATAAATATTTTAAGTGTAAAAAAAAAACTTAAAATCATTTCGAGAGCTGTTCGTCAGCTAACGAAAACGTAGGATTAAGGAACATATCAAAAAATATGAAGAAAGTGAAAAATTAAATCAAATAGAAGAAAAAAGTGAACAAAAAAAAAATTTATTAAATTTAGTTTAGGTGTTGAATTTTTACAATCCAACTTCACAAGACGTTTTGCGGGGCAAGTGCTCTAGATTTTGAGGGATACGAATAATTAGGAGCTATTAAACTTGCCCAAGGACCCTCGCTCCTTGTTGAGCAAGTTTATTTCATTAAAAAATATTTTTAAGAGAAAAACGTACGTTAACTAACGTATCAAATAGTTATTTTCGTTTGCTTTTATGTGAGTTACTTGCATAAATGTAACTTGCAAGTTGCATATATTACTGAGATTCTATGTACAATAAAGCTCTTGTAGTTGGTGTCTTTCAGTATGATAATAATAATAATTTTTTTTTTAATAATAAGTTTTGATAAAAAAAATCTTGTATATTTGACCTTTTCCAGCGTGAAAATAATCAGTTAACCAGCTCACTTGTATAAAATTTGAAATGGAAGTGAAAAGGATTTATTTTGCCATCCTTATACCTTTATTTTGTTTCCTTCCAATCTTAATATTTAACCTAATATGCCCTGTTGCGCGTAAATGCCTAAAATTTAGGCACTCAATGTCTAAAAAAAGGCATCCGATGCATAAAAAATAGACATCCATATAAAACCTATAGAATGTGTAGCGCGATGCCTAAAAATTAGGCATCAAAAACATAATTTGTAGAAAATTTTCTTGAAATGGATGCCTAATATTTAGGCATCGCCCTACACATTCTATAGGTTTTATATGGATGCCTATTTTTTATGCATCGGATGCCTTTTTTTTAGGCATTGAGTGCCTAAATTTTAGGCATTTACGCGCAACAGGATGTTGCAACAAATTTCACAGAAAAATAGCAAATAGTAATTTTGCAACCCGCACAAACGACAAAAATGATAATTTTTAAATTTTTTTTTGGTTTGTCTCAGAAGTTTTCCACTACAAATATAGAAATTTTGTTTTTCCTCAATCTTCAAATTCATCCTGATATATTGCAAAAAGTTTGCTACCTGCACAAGCGAAATCTAAATTTTCATAATTGCGAACAAAAGTATACTGTATTCATACATTTTTTAAATTTAATCATATTTTCACTATACTTTTTTATTATAGCATATATATTTATTATTGTAGAAATTAAATGTAGTAAAAAAAAACGAGTTTTCCCCTTAAACTTTTACTCAGGGGGCCGATTCAATAATAATTTTGATAATTTTTCTGACATTTTTGATTCACTGAGAAGTCTGATTTTTCGATGTTTTTTTTGCCAAACGGGAGACCATGATAACAAATACATATCAATGTATTGTATTTCGTAATATTTTGATGGGTGTTCTATGTATAATTATGATATTTGATTAATTGTTTACAAATATTCTTGGCAAAAACAATGTTGACTAAAATTTGTGTCGGAATCGTAATTGCTCAAATATTTCGATTTGTGATTCCTTGGTTATATAAGAATTTTCTTGGTCCGTATTTCTTTGGAAAGAACTTTAATTTTAGAAAATATGGGGAATGGGCCATCGTCACAGGAGGATCAGCTGGAATTGGAAAAGCATTTGCTGAAAAGGTAAAAATTTCAATGTAAATATTTATTTTTTTATTTTCAATTATTATCGTTAGTTAGCACAAAAAGGAATGAATTTAATACTAATAAGTAATGTACCACATGAATTGGATGCAGTTGCTAGTCAAATTGAGAGTAGGTTTAAAGTGAAAACTCTTGTCATCAATATTGATTTCACCAAAGGAGTCGGAGTGTATGATGTGATCAAACAAAAAATCAAAGGCTTGGATATTGGAGTTCTTGTGAATAACGTTGGAATTGGATATCCAGGTAATATTTCAATTAAATTTGTGTAATACATCAAATTCAGTACTTGACTTGAAAAATTTAGGTCCTCTTCAATTTCACGAATTAGCTGTCCATGAAAATTTCTTTTGGGACATCATATCAATCAATTTACTCTCAATTCCATTCATGACAAAACTCGTCATCCATCAAATGTTGGAGAAAAATAAAGGTTTAATCATAAATATCTCATCACTAGACGCCACATTTCCAGTACCCGTATGTTTATACTCGGCCATCAAAGCGTACATGAATAAATTTACCGAAGATTTTAACATTGAGTATCAAGGGAAAGACATTTCAATGCAAGCAATCAATCCGGGTGCTGTGAGAACTGATTTATGGACTGTCGAATGTGGACCGTGGCTCAAACCCAGTGCAAAGGTTTATGTTGAATCAGCATTTAACACAATTGGAATGGGAAATAACACAATTGGATATTATCCTCATGTATTATTGCAACTTTTTATTAGGGGAATTCACTTTGTGTGTCCGTTCATTTACAACAAATTGATTTGGCTGAATCAAAAAATGCAAAAACCAAAGTTGAAACGAAGATAAGCATATAATAAAAGGAAAAATTTGTTTTGTTATACAAAGATTTTTTTTTATTCGATGAATGTTCTTTGTTAACTAAATGAGTGATCACCACATTAAAAAAAAATATTTTTGTATCAATTCAATGCGCATATTTATGGTTTTTTGACCTTCACTTAACATTTGAATAGCAAAAATAACCTGATAAATACTCTGATCAAATAAATTCTATCAAAATATTGATATTTTAAGTGCAAGAACCCCTTTTTTCATATAAAATACATAAATTTATATCTATTTACATGAAATTTCTGTCAATTCATTTATTTTGCGTGTTTTTAACTGATAAGCGTAATTTAATTATTTATCAATTATTTTACTGTATCCATGCAAGGATATTTTGATATCTAATCAATCAATAATTTTATGATAGAATTAGAACGTTTTTTTTGTGTAACTTCGATATTGATTACAAAAATAATTTTATTTTTTTTTCTTGCTTCTCATTATGATTGAGGATCTCGATTTCATTTAACATGCGATTCAGTTCATGATTGAAGATTGCCAGTAATTAATTCTTGGATAAAATTTTTAGTTTGTTTGTTATGTTGGTTCATGCGACATTGAAATTTCGTTGACTACATTTCTAGATGTCACTGAAGGTTAATTAGAGCGCGTTCATAGTAATTTTATTCAAAAAAAGGTCAAAATCGATCCCGATGAGCTCATACCTTATCATGTTCGAAGCTCTAATTACATTAATTATGCAACTTTTTTTTTACCGGAAATTTCAATCCCAATTCTTATTTTTTTAAGCTTCTCACCTTCTTATCAGTATTTTTTTTTAATTTTATTTAATCCCAGTTTCGTCAACACACGTCACTTCACACAAAAACTATGCCAAACAAAAATAATAACCGGCCACCGCTTGTGTTTATGATTCTCATATTAAATATTATACAATTTTATAGATATGTCGTATAAAAGAATACACTTAATTAAACAACAATAATATAATAGACACTAGGCAGCCGGTATCAAATATAATACAAAACATATCAAAAAAATTTGTCAGTCTAAACTGAAATTGTGACGATTAAACATTCAAAAAAAAGAACATTTTTGGAACTATTGAAAATATTTAATTAAAAAAAATTAAATTTTGAATTGCATCATGGCAAGTCTTACTCCAGATCAAATTACAGGGATAGCCGAATCATGGAAAATTCCAGCTAAGGACATTTTTGGAAGTGGCGAATACATTTTGTATCAATATTTTAAGCGCTATCCAAACAATCAACTGTATTTTGATAAATTTCGCGGAGTTCCATTAGATGACTTGAAGGTAAGATATCAAATTTACCTCAATGAGAGGGTTTGGATCCAAGTTTCATAAAAGACAAAGAAAAAAATATTTGTTTTGAAACATTGCATCGTAATTTAAATTACATTAAAAAAAATAACCCAAGGTTACATTAATTATTCTAATCAGATCCAATTAAAACCATAATTTCAAATTATGGTATCATAACAAATTGTTTATGATACACATATAATGTGAAGTTGAATCAAGTTGACATATTCACGGTCAGTGGTCTCGTATCTTTTCTTCTTCATATTTATTTTACATATATGTATTTTAATGAATTTATTACTTTTTAACATTTTAACAGGGTAAAGCGATGTTCCGTGCTCATGCTTCACGGATTTTGAATCGGTTCAGTGCGACAGTTGATTGTCTGCAACTTGAAGGTGGACTTGAAGAAATTCAAGATTTGTGGAGAGTTGTTGGTGAAAGTCATTCAAAACATAAGGTTACGAGACAAGCATTTCAGGTAAGAAAAATGCTAATTAACATTTACATCTTAAATTTAACGATTTTTGATTGCAGGAATTGAAAATTGTTGTTATGGATATCTTGTCAGATGTTTGTAGCTTAACTGAAGATCAGAAAAATGCTTGGTCGATTCTTTTCGATTACTGTTACGATTCTGCATATCAAACTTTGGGTGATAATTAAATGAAAAACCCTGAACAAAATGCCCTGAAATAAAAATCAGCACTCAACTCATCTTCTCTTTGTTTTCTTTCCTTGATACTAATTTGGTGGATGTCTAAATTTATAAGTTTTTGTTTTGAATTAAGTTTTATGTTAATTATATTGATTAAAGATTCTAATGACGATGCGAAATAAAGTTATATTTCCGTCCAAATAGATGTTTGTGAGACACAAAAAAATTAATTAATTTTTTTTTATTTATTGTTGTCTTGATTAAAGTATGGCGCATGTCTACCTGAATTAATTAAGATTCTGATAATAGTCTGCAATGGCAAGACGGAATTTTAAATGAAAAACATAAATTTTAAAAAAATCCGAATAGTCCTGAAAATTTATTTAAGTGACTTAAAAACTAATTAAATTAATAACGAATATCAAATTATTGTGCAACTTTTTCCATTGCAGCTTCATAAACATAGTCTAACAACACCGTCCATGCCTCTTGTTGTTCTTGATTCAATTTGCACACTGCTATTAAGATACTCACGACGACATCTCTCAATTCCTGTTAAATGAAATGTCATTTTTTAATCAAATTCATTTCAAATTAAAATCAAAATCCTTACCATAAAAGATTTCTTGCTAATTTTCCTCTTATTGTGACTTTCTCCAATTTCACGCCAAATATTTGGAATTTCTTCCCAACCCCCTGGACATGAAAGACAATCAACTGTAGCATTAAATGTGTTCATCACACGACTTGCATGTGCTCTAAACGCAGGTGTTCCTTTTAAATCTTTTAATGGCACATTTTTAAATTTGTAGAATTTTTGTTGGTTATCAGGATACTTTTCAAAAAATGTGTATAAAATAACTTCCGCTGAATCAATTGGATTGGCTGATGGTATCTTCCATGTTTCAATAATTGCTTGTCTTTGTTTTTCGGTTAATTGAGGCATTTTTGACCCTAATTATCTGTAATGATAAGTAAAAATAGAATTATGTGTCATAATATGCAATAAAATTAAGTAAATAATGTAAAAAAAACGATTAGATAACAAAATATAACAATTTTTTTTGATAAGTGCAATGTATTAACCGGTTAATAGTCAAAAAATGACTCTTATGCTAATTAAAGGACTAGTTTACAACTTTACATTTAATCAATGTGAAAGTCAAGACATTTTTTGGTTAATGAAAATCAATGAAATCAATTTTTGGTCATAATAAATCGCATCGAGATGCATCTTTGGAAGTTAACTTTGCACAATCGCTCTACTTGAAATACAGCTGTTAAGGCATCTTATGCATAACAAAAACACTTGATGTATTAAAATTAGACATCAATGCAATCTGCTTAGGACTGAGGGATGTTTTAAACTTACAGACTGAAGAACATTAAAATTACAGACAGTATGAGAAAACTTCACTCTAAAGATGATCGAATTGGCACAGCACCAAATTTCTTTTTTCATTAGCTTCCAGGGGCGCATTGAAAATTTGTATGACATTTTGGCATTTTGTATGATTTCCTTTAAAATTTACGCTAAACTTAACTTATAAAAGACAATCGACTGCGGCCTTTCTGGCATTTGCCATATTGCTCATATGGTCAATCCGCCACTCAGGGCTTAAACATCGAATTAAAATTAAAGGGCCTGAGATCGAAATATTTTTGTTCAGATCTCTCATTTATAGTCATTTAACTTATTTTAAACTCTAATTTGATGTTTGATTTTTTTTGTTTTCAATTTATTTTGACTTTGTGTTTCAACAAAAAAAATTACGTTTTATTTATTCACAAAACCGATATTTTAGCATATTTTTTGCAATACATGACCAGACCCAATTTAGAATAAATTAAGAAACTTTTTATATAAAAAATTGTTTACAAATTATTTGGACTAATGATTTTTTTAATAATATTAAAATTTAAATAGATTTAAATCAAACAAAATAAAAACAAATTTCAAATAATTATCTATCAAACTTACATCTTAGTAAGTAAGTTGTTTACGTTACGAATGATCAACAATTACTGAAACCACAACAAAATTCAATATATATAAAACACAAATCAACGATGAAACTCAAAATTCAATTTATTTGATATTTTATAATGGAAACTCATACGATCATATTTCAATTTCAGTATTTCTATGTGGCTTTTATAAATGCAAAGATATTGTACAGTCATTCTCAATTAAATACAAAATGATATGTCGAGTGATATTTAACTTTGGAATCTAACTTTAAATTATGTATCATTTTATCATATTACTATACGAAATTATCATTTTCTCTCTTCTTAGTTTTCGTAATTACAATTTAACGTGTTTGTATTGTTACAGAATATTTGAAGATAATACATTGTATTATTTCTCTCGTTTTATATACAAAATATAGTAAGATAGTGAGGTATTTTGTATATAACTTTAGAATGTTATGTAATATTTATTTGATGATCATCTGAATTTTGTTGAATGTTTGTTTTTGTTTGATAATGCCGTATCTGTAGTATTTAAATGAATTCGATTGAAGGCATTTCATTGAGAGAGAGATTTTATGGAAGTTAGCAGAAGAAATAATAGCCTCATATCAACTCTGCATTTAAAATATTTTGAAAAGATCTGATTAATTATGAAAAAAAAATGTCTTGTTGATTATACCCTTTGATTTTGTTATGGCTTTTAACTTTATGGCTTAAGGTAAAATTATGGATATGACCTTGAAACTTTACAAAAATCCTCAATTCTGTATCTTGAAGATAGGTCATAAACCCTTCATATGTTTTGGTACTAAAATTTTATGATTTAAAGACTATAACAACTTACGTGACATTGTAAACGCATATTTTCTATTCAAATGTGCTTGAACCAGTTTTAGTAAACAATGTAACAAATAAAAAAATTAGGACATTTAAATTATATCTAATTTTATTATTCAAAACTTATTTCTTTTCAAATTTTGATGAATGATTTGAGAATGTGTAGGGTGTCAAGTCTGTCATCTTGAATTCGAAAATTTTTCAGGTTTTATTTTTAAGCCTTTTTTTAGTGTTCTTATTGTTTATTTTCCATTATTTGGCAATATTTTCTAGTATAAACAGATTCTTTGGACGTTTTTTTTTTGACATTTTCTGTATTAATTTAGAAAAATTTTACAATGTCAATAATAGTATGAAAATTTTATCAGGAGTACCATTTTTCTATAGTGAAACTTCTCTGGTTTGTCTAAAGAAGTTATACGTATTTTTATAAGTTCCTAGAACTTTTTTACTCTCAGAACCCTATTTAGTGCGTTTCGTAAGAAAGAATGCACTATTACAGACTGTTTGTCTGCCGTCACTCCGTAAGTCCGTTTGTTTGATCCATTCATAACTCTGGAATGGTCCATCGGAGCGAGGTCGGTTTTATTTTGTGTTAAATAGAGGTAGTCATAAGAATGATTTTTAATTCATTAGTTTTGAGATTGGGCTCTAGAACCTCCAAAGCCTGAAAAACCGTTAAAAACAGTATATATTTTAAAAATGTGATGATTTGTTTTGTTGAATGGAAAAGTTTACTAAAATGAATTTTAACTCATTGGCTCTGAGATAAGGCTTAGGGATTTGGCTCAAAATGTCCCATTTTTTTCAAATTTTTTATTTTTTTTTGTTTTTTTTATAAAGCTTAAAATGGCGGAATTTTTAAAATAGCGAATTCTAAAATTTAGTTTTTAATCAAAAATTTTTCCTTCAGGTCACTTATACATTAAACTTATAAATATACGATTTTTATTCTGGAAAAAAGAGGAAGTGATATAGTAAAACGTCACAGTTTCATTTGAATTTTTCGTCCAATTTGGGTTAAAATTAAAACAAATTTTGTTTCTCAACCCATTTCAATTCAATCATTAACTGGATGACAGCTTGAAAAAATCATATTAAATAACGATTTGAAGAAAAAAAAATCTAAGACAAAGAATCATAATTGAAACAAAAAACAATCAAATATTTAAGGGCCTACCATATCCTGAACACGAGCATTAAAAATTGATTTCTAATTAATTATCATGATTCAAGTAAAATCGTAGCAAATCCATACAAATTAAATGAAACGTGTGTTTCGTCAATTATTGGCTTTAAATGTTTAAACAAAACGTGATTATCAACAAACCAATTATCTGTTGAAAATAATCTTAGAATTTGGTTTATAGGTTCATGTGACTTACTGAAATTTTAAGATTAAAATTCATATCCATTTTGATTTTGCACTAAATTAAAATAGTGCATGACATTGAAATCAACTTTTACATTAAAAATATTGACAATAAAATTTTCCATATCTCAGAATTGAATCAATAAGAGTGTATCATGTGGAAGCTTTAACCCAATACCATCAAAATCTAATTCAATTAATGTGATTTTATTTAAACAAATCCATTAAAATACATACGCTAATAGTTCAAAAAGTGTGAACATTGCAAAAAAATAATGTTATAATAATTGGAATGAAGGTCACTCAAGAACAATTTTAATATTTTTTTTGTTATTTTTTTGGATATTTTTTTCTTAAGAAATGTAACTATTTGATCGTAGAAGTTTAAAACGATCTACAATAGCATACATAGAAAATTAAATTTAATAAATAAAAAAATTAGTGGTGATTAAAGTGAAAAAAACATAAATAAATTCGTTTAGTATCAATCGAGCTCTTCAGTGATCCATATCGTCTTAAAAAGAGTTATTGGTTTTATTTAATTTTTTCATTTTAAGCAATAAAATTTTCATTTAAAAAGAATCATGGTGGGAATTTCTCCAAATCAATTGAAACTCATTCGTGACACTTGGGTTCATGTCACACCTGCTTTAATGGAACATGGAGTTAATATTTTCTATGAATTCTTTAAGAAATTTCCAGATAATCTAAAGTATTTCCCCAAATTTACTGGAGTTGAATTGGAAAAAATCAAGGTAAATTTTCTCGTTTATCTCATAAAAAATGATTTTCTAAAGATAAATTTCCAGTCTAATCCTGCGGTTCACGTTCACGGAATGAGTGTTGCATCCATGTTCGAGAAAACAATTAAAATCTATGACTTGGAAGGTGGTGAGGCGGAAGCTGTTCGTATCTGGACAGAGCTTGGTGAAAGTCATAAAGTTCGCAAATTAAAGCGTGAATCTTTTGTGCAACTGCGTGAAGTGATTTTGGATTATTTAGTAAAAACTTTGAAATTAAATGGCGAACAAAAAGCTGCATATGAAGCAATGATGGAGTTTGCCTATGAACATTTCTTGGCTTCTCAGAGTATTTAAAAATTTATATTTAAATTTATGAAAAAAAAAATATATTTTAATGAAAAAAAAATGTTTATTTCAATAAAAGTAAATTGTTTTTCCTTTAAATCCCCGTTAAAAACAAAAAAAACTGGTTTTCAATAAAAATGGACACGAAATCTTCGTTTCACGATCAATATTTTTCAAGACTTGCACTAGCTTTTTTTCATGATAGATTAACGTTGATCTTCTACCATTCAGTTTGAAATCATAATTCAAAATTGAGACATGAAAAATACCAGTCGTCTCCACGTAAGTTAATATCTTTAAAGGAAGCTGTCAAAAATCTTTTTCAATATAAATCAACATAACAAAGAAAAATATATGTTTTTTTTTTAATAAAAGAGATATTTGGAGATAAATGATAAAACATTTTTATATCCATTGGATTAATTGAACATCAAGTGATTGAATGAAGAAGCTTTAAAACGAGAGTTTCTCATTAAATGCAAGAGATTTTTTCCAAAAAAAATAAAGCTCATCTCTCAATTATGAATTTGACTTAACCAAAATTTTTCAAAGAGAATAACGTCTCTTCAATTAAGATAAGATACAAAGAGAGTCTGAAAAAAATAACACACAAATTAGAAATTAATGACCGAAAAAATGTATTCAGCTGTTGATCAGTATATTTTTTGAATTAGGGTGACTGTTAAATGATGAAATTATGTTTTCAAAGTTAAAATTAGAATAAATTTTTTGAAATTCATATGCTGAATTAATTTTTTTTGCATAAATGATTCATTTCAAATCAAAATTTCTGTATCACCCTAATCTCTCATAAGTATCATGCGTGTTCTTCACATGTTTTAATATGTTAGTATGTGATAATATAAAAAAAATGAGTTTATGGAACCAAATTTTATTTATAGATTCTTCATATACACTTTTTTTGTTGTTGTGTCTCTTAAAGTCAATAAGTGTCTTCATAATCTTCATAACAACAGTTCATTCATCTAGTTCCGCTTCAAAAAAAATTAATTTCATTATCAATTTAACATATAATTGGCTGAAATACATTGTAAAGAACATTAAAACGTGTATTTAAAACCTGAAAAATTAATAAAATAGCTAAAAATGGTTCCATCTGAAATTCAGCTTACAAGTGAACAAAAAAAATTCATCACAACATCGTGGCTTATGATAAGGTGATTTTTAATTGAAATCTGTTAAAATAAAGTCGGATGAAATTCATAATTTTCTTTTTAATCTAAATTTAAGACCAGCACTAATGGACCATGGTGTACATATTTTTGTTGAATTTTTTGAACGTTTCCCGGAAAATCAACAATATTTTCCTAAATTTCAAGGAGTACCAATATCAAAAATTAATGTAAGTGTGCTCTATTTAATGAAATGAAAAGTGAATGACTTTTTTATTACACTACATAAAAAAAAATATATGGCGCCATTCATTTATTACGTTTCACGATCAATAGAAACATATAAATTTGAAAATAGATTTGTGAAATTAAGACCGAAAATTTAAATTTAAAAAATTACTTTAAATATGACATTGAACTTCAAACGTCAATAAAATTGGAGTGACAGGGGGTCTATGGTAACAAGTTTATTTTTATAGATACATTTACAGAAACTTCGAAATTCTTTATTCGTAGTTGAAACCGCCTCGTACAACTTGAGAATTGGCATGGCAACAAGGAATCGTTTGCTTTGCGGTTGCAGAGCGTTTCTAAAATTAGAATTTAGCGTACTTATTGCCAATTTTGAAATTAATGCGAGTATCGTAGGCACTTACAAATGTGAGGTGGTGTAAAAAGCGTACGTTGTTTATGACGCTTAAACGACACCAAAGGGTTTAACTCATAAATTTCAGATCGAAGTCGAATGATGGCGCTCATTGCTTTTTATCATCAACATTTTATTCAAAATTTAAATTCTTTAATTTATATAAAAAAAAAACTTGAAGTCCCTTGAAGTGAAAATGAACGACGCCAGTTATAACAATTAATTTTCATTTAATTTAAGCATTAATACAATTTAATTTTTCTTTAGCAATTTCCAGCCGTGCGTATACACGCATTGAATCTCATTAGCATGTTCGATAAAACTATTTCAATGTTTGAATTGGAAGGTGGAATGGAGGAAATTGGTAATTTTTCTCTTTTTATTCCCATTAACTCAAATTTTAATGATTTTTTGCGTGTTTCTATTTTAGCTCGCATTTGGGAAGAATTGGGTCAATCACATAAATCTCGAAGCTTACCAAAACAATCATTTCTGGATATTAGACAAGTTATTTTAGATTATTTTGCACGAGTAATGCAACTAAGTGAAACTCACAAAAAATCATATGCAACTTTAATTGATTGGGTCTACGAAATATTTTTTGATAGACAATTTAGTTAAAATTTGGAACAATCAAATTCTATCTACCCCCTGTTGATAAATATTAATTTTTAAACTCGCTTAACATAAAATTAAAATGAAACGAAGAAGCAATCAAAATAATTCAAGTGTATGTACTTTAAAAAAAAATCATGTAAAGAAATAAATCAAATGTTATTTACTTTGAAGTATCATTTTTTTCTAAATTTAAATTAGTTTTTTCCTGTTTTGTAATACAACACTCTATTTAATCAACTGGCAGCACAACAAGTTCAATATCAATATTTTCCCTTTCAGAAAATTAATCTGTGTAATAAATTTACATCAAATTTCAATTTTCAACGATCAATGTTCGATTTATGATTAAAGCGTCATCACATAAAAAAACAGACCAACAAAAATAAAATTGAGACATCATCAAATTACGTTTCTTGTATTTAACAAGTCCCCCAAAAAATATTACGTATTAAATTTTTATTTACAGGTAAGATATAATCATCGTAAAAATCCTTTTAAATTAATTAATTCTATTTTATTTTGAGAGAATATTCATATTAAAAGTATGTCAAAATTGATTAATATTACATTTTATGGCGGGTAAATTCATTCATACACTTCTAGTATCTTAATGGAGAAGCAAGAAAATTTGATATAAATACGCAAATTTTGTGATAAAGGGTAAACAGATTCGTGCAAATTGTGAAACCGTTCGGTTATTTAAATACAAAAAAATCCTAAAAAATGGATGATTTACCAAAAGAGTGTGTAATTATAATCAAAAAGACATGGGAGAAAATTTCAAATAATTTATTTGATTATAGTGATGATATTATGTTTAGATATTTTGAGAAATATCCAGAATATTTAAGTGCATTTCCAAAATTTGCCAATTTTTCATTGGATGAATTGAGAGGAAAAGCTGTCTTTCGAGCACATGGCTCACGGATTATAAGCCAAATTAGTACAGCAGTTGATTGTCTCGATAGAGACGGAGGATTCGATGAAATTAAACACTTTTGGCATAGGCTGGGAGATTTACATCGAAGAAAAAGAATAAATAAGCAACAATTACTGGTTAGTGAAGTGCAAATAATAATAAATTGAGAAATTCACACAATTTCCTAAACAGATCCTATGCAAATATTGAATTATGAAAAGAATTTTTGAAAACAACTAGAAAATTAAATATTTTTTGAAATAGGAATTTAAACTAAAAAAACAGTGTATGATTTTATCGGGTTTTCTTATTGAAATTAAAACAAAGCTATTCAAAAAAAGATAAAATGTGTAAAAATGGTTTTTTATTCAATATTTAATTTCAACTGCTTTGTAAAAATCTTCAGAATCAGCACTGAGTTTTTAAAAATCATGAAGGTGGTAACCCGATTTAAAAAGGGTTTTTTTTTAATTTCTTATTTTCTCATTACAGTTCAGAATTTTTTGATATTTATATAAACGTTTTTTATCCCATTTCTACTTAGTAGTTCTCTTAATTATTTGAAAGTAATTTTTTCCAAGATTTTCTCATTTCAAAAAGTCTTATTATGTTTTAAACTGTAGACTGAAAATAAAATTCAGAAAAAATTCATTTAAAAAAAAATTTATCCTAAAAAAAATTTGAAAATCTGTATTCAAATTTTCCAGATCTTTATTTTTTTGAGGCTTCGATTGCCATTCTGACACTCTGACCCGTATTTAGCTTCAAAACTCCGGAATGGTACATCGGAGCGAGATAGATTGGGCTTATGGTTTGGGCTCTACAGCCTGCAGAGCCTGAAAACCGTTAAAAAACGGTTAAAAATTTTAAAATTATTAAATATGTTTGTTCAATGGAGGAGTTTACTTAAACGAACTATAAATTATTAGCTTTGAGATTGGGCTCAGAAATCGGGCTTTAGAGGCCTCAGAGCCTGAACACAGTCAAAAGCCCAAATTCTCAAATTTACCCTATATTCTGCGGAATTTTTCAATTTTTTTTTCAATATGGCGTTCGAAATCGTTATTCCAACGGTCGAAATTGGAAAATAGAGGGTTAAAAAGCCTTTCAGATTTATTTTTAAATTGTAATGCAAAATAACTCGCAGGTCATATTTCGTTTTTAACCTTATTATATAAATTTACCTTTAATTTATCATTAATATGTTTTTCTCATAAAATTTAAACATTTTCTAGCAACTTCGAGATACAATCATCGCAGAAATCCTTCAAGCTAACATCGGAATAACACCTCACACCATACGAGAAATAAAACAGGCATGGATGAAATTTTTTGCAATTATGTATGCACCTGCCTTTGAAACCATCGAAATGATGAATTGGAAAGAGTACTTTGAGGGAAGAGAATTTATAGACATTTAACGAAAAATTTACCCGGCGCCTCCACTCATCGTTATTTCTATGCATTAAAAGTCATTGAAATTCGAATATTTCATATCAAATTAGACTAATATTTTGATATAAATCATTAATTTTAATTAAATTTAAGAATAGTGAAATAATGTAAGACGTTCATTAATAATATTAAAGAAATAAAATGAAATGTAAACGCCTGGTTAATTGTTCTAGTCTCTTATTTATTAAACCATTCCCAATATTCTTTGCAATTTATTTTTGATAGTAACGAACTTTAATCAATAATTAGTGAAATTGTGTAGGATGCGTCTGAATAAATAAAATTTAATTTGGCATCACGTTTAACTGTTGAAGTTATTTGTTTTTACTTTACTGTCTTTAAATTTTTTTCAGAGAAATCTGAAGAAAAGTTCGCCTAATGAGGATTTATTATAATGAATTATTTTGCTTTACCCCTAAAATGGGTTCTTCCAACCATCTGCAAGGCGAATGACGTAGTTTAACTTGTTAAAATTGTAGTTTTTTATAAATTTACTTTTCCTGAGAATTTTTTTCCAATTCTTTTCCTGTTTATTTACTTAACTTAATAATTTTTTTCCTCTTTGCTTCAAGTGACTTTTCAAGGACACACTAAAAAATGAGTTTTTCGGGACCGATTTGTCATTTTCTTGATCAATTCAATGGTATTATTGAAAAATAATACAAAGTTTGGTTACGTTTTCTCTCTTCCTTGTTTTGTTTAGTTAATTATTACCTCATTTTTCAATTATAGTGGATTATAGTAAAAAAAATTAAAAATTTATAATGAAATTAGGAACATAAACGCATTTTTATCATTTGCATCCAACTTTTAATAATCAATGAATGTGAATAAAATTCGTTAAATTTAAAAATATAACAGAGAGAGGATGTGATTTGAAATTTTACATTTCAGTCCAAAACATCATGAAGACTGATCTGAAAAGCGCATTTTTCCAGAAAATTGCTCTAACGTTTTTTTTTTTAATTCCGTGACTATTAATGTTTGATCACTTGACAATAATTACTGTAAATTATTGGTTTTTTGCACTCATATATTTCTCAGACAATATAATAGCATTTTTTTCTTTAAAGGAAAAGGAAAAACAACTGAAATTAAATGAAAAATATGACAAAACGCTCATTACGATCAGTTTAGTAAAAGACATCGGACTAGACGAACAAAATTATTTAGTTAGTGGAAAACTTGATTCAAGTTTCAACGTTACAATAAAATTTAAAATATAAAAAATAACATGGCCTGTCCACTAGATGCCGAGGAAATTGATTACGTTAAACGGATTTGGAAAATTTGTGCTAGTAACATTCATCAGTTAGGCGAAGTTGTGTTTTTCAAGTTTTTCGAAAAATATCCATCGTATATCATATTTTTCCCTAAATTTAAGGATTATAATTTGCAACAACTCAAGGTAAATTTACATGTTCATGATCTTAAAGCAAGCATTCCTTTTTTTTTTGAATAACGTTACAGAACAGTCCCGCTTTTCGTAATCATGGGTATTTGATTATGTGTCAAATTGGTGATTCAATCACACAACTTGGAACTCCAGATGGATGGGAAAACATAAAGAAGGCATGGCATGCTCATGGAGATATGCATGTGGTACTGAAAGTGAAAAGGATTCAATTCATGGTATGAAATTAAACTGAAAAAGATAAAATTTATTTGAATTTTTTTTTAAATTCACAGCAATTTCGTGATGTCGTCGTTGATCAAATACTCGGAATTAGTAGTATGTCTCATGTGGATGAGGTGAAAAAGGCTTACATTAAATTTTTTAATGCCATTTTTGCATTTTCATTTGAAAAAAGTGGAGCAACTTAAATTTAATCGAATTCTTATGTACATACAAATCACCTTTACACAACCTTCAAATATTGAAAAAATTCGTAGAATTTATTGTGATAGTATAGAATGGTACTTATAATGAAAAAAATGGTATGATTATTATTTGCTTACAAAATATTTTGACTGTTTCATGCGATCGAAAATAAATGAAGGATAAATAAAATTAATATTAAACATTTTAATCTAAATTTGAGGTTTTATTTGAGCACCAGAATGGTCAATCACAGTGTTGTATAATTTGTGCCGTTAGAAAGGAGAATTTTTCAGAGTATCTCATCACGTATCACGGCTTAGAGACCGGACTCAGGAATCAAACTTCATAGCCTTTGAATGCTCAAATATTCTTTCAATCGCAATTTTTATACGGATTGGAGAGAATTTATTTTTTTTTTGAGAATTCCGATGCCTAATTGAAATGCTACCAGAAACTCATGTTTATTTCCTATTTCCTATTCATCAAGAAGACTGTTTAAGCTCATTAGTGTCGCGTGTCATTTCAAAATCTATTTTTATATATTTTCACTACTCTGATTTTTCCAACGACCTAATTCACAAAATCCATGACAATGAGTGCTGTTGCAATTGGACCCTTGCTTTTCATTATTTTACCTTCTCATAATTCTCTCACCAAGCCATTGACATTGATTTGTTTTTAAGTTTTCTCTTTTTTTCAAATAGTCTCGGATTTAAAAATTTCAGAAAATCTCTTCAAAATCTTCATTTTCGTTGTTAAGTTCGTTGATAACTTCAGAGAAGGCCTTTGAAAGGAAAAACACAATTAATTGTTTTAGTTTGAATTATGGCACGCGCTTGACCATTGTACATTTCAACAAAAACTGTTAATTTTTCTATGAAATATCTCTTTAACGTTCATTCATTTCAAAATTTTCAATTCAATTCAACCCTAAACAATTTCATTGATAAAAAAACAGCTGTTTTGTTTGTACAGAAAAGTATGTCATAGAAATTTGACACATAGTTTTTTTTTAATTATTATCATCATAAAATTTCGAAAACAGTTTCTTTTTTAAATTTTTATGAAATATTTTTTTAATAAAAATTAAATAGTCTGCTTAGAATAGAGAACCAAATGAAATAATGACACTTTGATTGGAACTCATTAAATATAAATGGAAGAAACTAAACTCGAAGACATGGAAGATTGTAAAATTGAGAAACATATTGATACCTCATCTTCAGATAAAATCGATGTGGGTTCTCAAGAGTTAGCTGATAAGAAAGTATCGAATATGCTGCAAGAAGTTGATTTAAACAAAGAAGATTATCAATTCGGGCCAGTAACAAAAATGGATGAGAGTGTCGTAAAATTTTGTATTTCAACCGAAGAACGTCTAGTACCTGAAGGAAATGAGTCTTCCACTGCAATTGATCACCAGAATAAAGACAAGGCGATTTCATTACTAGATTTGGCTGAAAAACAACCACCTGAAATGCCTCGTGTTAGTTCCGAGTCAAATTTAATCAGTGATCCATCGAATGTTGCTCAAACAAAGGGAAATAAATCAAATTTCCTCAGTTTCGATTCATCCACAGACTCATATCAGGAGAATGCCCGAACTTCAAGTTCCCAATCATGTCCAATCAATGAATTTGAATCAAAATTTTTGGAAGAACAAGCAAACCTTAAACGACTTTTAGAAGAATCACAAAACAAATGTTCAGAGTTACTGGAAGTCGTGACAAAACGAGATGAAACAATTGCAATGCTACATTCCACAAGAGCACTCCTTGAAAAGGAAAAGGCATCCATGAAGCGAGAACTTGAAATTGCAACAAAGGAAAAAGAGAATGCGGTAATTCGATATGCAACAGTTGAAAAATCGGTACTTGATGCTAAGACGGCAAAGGAACAAGCCGAGAAAAAGATGAAAGATGCGGCGAAGGAAGTTGAAGCAGCAAATACCAGAATGAAATTTGCCGTATCAGAGAAAAATCGTGTAACTGGATTATTTGATCAAAAATGTCAGGAATTGAGATTAAGTCAACGTGAAATTGAGCGATTGAGAGGTGATGTCAGCTCATTGGAGACAAAACTCAAATGGAATACCACAAAATTGAAGACTGAATTAGAAAATAAAACCGCAGCAGATAAGAAAATTGAAGAATTAACAGAAGAATTGAATAAAATGAAGTTAAGTGAAATTTCGAGAGCAAAAGAGGAAGTGGAAAATGAAAAAGCGCTTGTCACTGAAAAGCAATTTATGGAACAACAAGCAACTCTTATACTTTTAAAACATGGAAATGAAGAGAAAGAAAAACGAATTGAAATTCTCACGAAAAAATTATCAACTGCAACAACGGATAACACAGATTTGAATACAAAAGTTCGCAATTTAACATCTGAAGTAAGAAAATCTCAAAAAATCATGAAAAAAAAATTTTTTACAGTTTTTTCTTTTATTAATAATTTTAGAATGAAACCTTAACATCCGATACAGAAAAACAAAAACAAGAAATTAACGATCTCCAGTTACAATTAGACAAGGAAGTTATCAAAGTAGCAGAATTACAATCAAAAGTCAATGATATTGAGTCACTGCAAACACAACTCACATTGTACGAATTCTATTTTGATTTAATTTTTCATATTAAAACAATTTCAATTTCAAATTAAATTTTAGAGCCAAGGATGAAACTGCTAGAACGAAAAAAGAATTAGATAGTGTTAATATTAATTATGAGGAATTGTGTCAGGAAGTTGAAAAAATTCGTGGAAAAGAAACCGAGCTACTTCAATTTAACAAGGAATTGGCTGAGAGGTGTGTGAAATTGCAAAATGACTGTGCGTTGCTCAATTCAAAGGTGAGATTGAACTTAAATTTTATGTTGAATAAAAAAATTAAGTATTTTCCATTTATGTTTTTAAGTTACTTGCAATTGAATTAGAAAATAATACTATAAAAAAAGATAAAAAGTACTATGATGACATAATTGAAGCATTGGAGAAGGATTTTGCAACGGAAAAGCAACAACGTGCCGATGAACGAGTCCTGATGACAAAACACATTTCCGATCGGACCAAACAAGCTGAGAATTTACAAAAACAATTAGATTTAGTGACGGGTGATATGCAAGCCCTTAAAAAGAAACATTCCCAGACTGTGAAAGAATTGACACGAGAAACGTCACAATTGAGAAAAAAAGTGGAACATCTCGAGGCGAAACTTCAAACAGTGAATCATTCAAGTGTTCATGTTAGTTCTGAGAGTGAAAATGAAAAAGATCTCTCAAAATCGGATTCCGTCTCTATTAATTCTGATTCTGAAAGTCATCAGCAAAACCATCCATCGGCACCAAATCATGATTCGTCGTCATCTTCAAATAACATTAATTTTGGTGAACCATCAAAAAAGACCTTAATTGAGAGAATTTTAAAGCTCCAACATGCCACAGCAAGACAAGCCGAAAAAATTGACTTTTTGGAAAATCATTCCGCGACTCTTGTGGCCGAATTACAGAAAAAGAGCAAATTAATACAGGATTACATGTTACGGGAACAAAGTGGTGCATTGGCTTCGGCTAAAAGTGACAAAAATAAGGCTGAATTGAGTAAATATGGTGGCATTATGGCTGCAGTGTATGGAGGAGCTGCCGTGAAAAATACATCAAATGAGATGACATTGGAACTGTCACTTGAGATTAATCGGAAATTACAAGCGCTATTAGAGGACACGATACTTAAAAATATTACATTGAAGGTATTTTACTCACAAAATTATAATTTGAATTAAAATTATTGCAATTTTTTTTAAAGGAAAACGTTGACACGCTTGGATTGGAAGTCGATGCCCTTATAAAGAAATTAGCTGGCTCTAAATGATTTTAACTGTACAAAAATTGTAAATGCCATACCATAGAATTTTTAAGAGTAAAATAAAAAAAAAGTTAAGTATTCGAATGGAAAAATAAATTTAATTTGTTAAAAAAATTATTTTTACATTTTATTTAAATGCCTTTTTATTTTTATTACAGATTTTCTATGAAATTATAATTGTAGAATTTAAAGTTTAAAACTGAAAGCTATCTTTGGTCCTTTCTTTCTCTAAAAGCTTTCAAGTTTTCACAACCATACTCAAATTTTTTGATTAATCAAGTTTTGGAAGACCAGCTGAAATTTGGCTCTCAATACCCAAATGGTCAGATCCACGTAAAATCTTAAAGTAACCATTGTCTCCCCAATCTGAATTCCAGCTGTTTGCAATCAACCAATAGGGCGTATCATTTTCAACTCCCCATCCCAAAATACGAATAGCGTGTCCTCCCAACATTTTTCCAGTTGTGTGTTGATAAACACCTTCCTTGTAATTGATCAAATCCTCATAAACGGTAAATGCACCTTCAACTGGCCCATTGGTCATAATTTCTTTTTGAATTTGCTCAGGATGACTTGCAATTGAATATGATTTCTTTCCGAAACGTTTATCAGTGGTGTACTTAACGGGATATGAGCTTTGACATTTTTTGTTACATTTTGGTGTTTTGCCACCGGCTGAACATGGAGGACGTGTACCATTAACATGGTGTTCACATGGAGCGATTTCATAGGGACGACATCCTTGATTACTGCCATATGGACCACCAGAGACGATTCCTTTGCGGACCCAATAAGACCAGGCAGCACCAGGGAAGCCACCATTACATCCAAAACCACAGAGCTGGATTTTAAGGGAAAAGAAAATGAATTTAAATTTTTAAGTTAATTAAAAACTCTTCCTTACATGACAACATGAAACTAAATCATCAGCGGAGAATCTGAAATGCACAGTTGAATTTGAGTGGATGCAAACACGATCGGACATTGCTTCGACAGCACCAAATGCCCAACATCTATCAAAAGTTCAAATATGAAAATTCCAATTAATGGTAAAATTAATTTAAATCTTACGATCCACATCCTCCTTGATCGCGAATTTCACTGATTGTAGGACAGTCTGGCCACTGTGCTCTAGAATCAAAATTCTCCGGTATTTCTTCATCGTCACTTATCTCATGCAACATAACCGGATCTCTGAAGCGATGGGAATCTGGATGTACTCCCATCAAACTACGAATATACATCATATCTGTATTTTCATCAAAATTACGACCAGCACGCCATGTTGAGGCTTTCTTGTTGATTTCCTCAATGAATTTGTCTGAAAGTGGATGATAGCGACCATACACCAGTTGCAATAAAGCCAAAAATAGTAAAAATAGAATTTTGTATGACATTTTAACGATGATTCACTGCAAAATAAATTACAAAATTTTGTTATTATTTTAAATTTGTAATAATAAAAACAGTTAAGTGACTCAAATTGTTTAAACATTTTCTTTGTCTTTGTAAATTTAATTTAAACGACATTGATAACAATGAGTCAATAGGTCAACAGTTGTTTGTGCTACTAATTTAATTTTAAAGCGATCAATATTATTGAAACATAAATCAATGGATGGCCTTCCGAATGTATTATCATAAGAATTTTATGATTAAATTTAGTAAAAAATAGAATTTTGGTTGAAAATTTCTGTTAATTTTTTTTGAGAACAAAGAAACTTTCTCCATTTATAGGAATCGTTATTTATTTAAAAGAAATTTCTTGTATATTCACATTGTTAGATGGATTTCTTTTTTTATCTCGAATAAATTCATTGGAACTCATTGAAATAAACAATTGATAAAAAAATCTCTGATAATTACCTGCACAAATAAAATTTTAATCTTTTTCTTTCGAATGTCTTTTAAAAACTGAAAGCGATTTTGTTTTGTTTTCTTTGTTGTTGCCGATTTGAATTTGGTGAATTTGTTGAATTACTTCCATGTTTCCAATACAGAATTGAATCAATTCCAATGTGAAACTATTCATGTGTCGTTTAATTGACCGTTAAAATAAAATAAAGAGGAAAGTAAAAATTCAAACTAGAATAAGACGAATCTTCAAATAATCGTTAAGATTTTGAATCAACTTGAAGTTTCAAATCTTTGTCATGATTTTGAATCATCTTGAAGCTTCAAATCATCGTCAAGGCTTTGAATCATCGTGAAGCTTCCAACCATCGTCAAAATTTTGAATCACATTGAAGCTTCAAATCATCGTGAATATTTTGAATGATATCGAAGCTACAAATCTTCGTCAAGATTTTAAATCATCTTGAACTTTCAACTCATCGTTAAGATTTTGAATTATCTTGAATCTTCAAATCTTCGTCAAGATTTTGAATCATCTTGAAGCTACAAATGTTTGTCAAAATTTTGAATCTTCTTGAAGCTTCAAAGTATCGTCAAGATTTCAATCACTTTAATTTAAGTAAAGTTCGAAATATTTTCATTTTTATTCCAATTTAATTCTGTTTAACGTCTATTTTTAATGATAGATCAATCATTTTCATCGTCGTTACTCATCCCTTTCTGATATCCTAACTGTAAATTCATCCTAATTTTAAAGTTCTTTCATAAAAAAATCTCATTTTATCTACTTCATAAACATCAAAACATATTCTATAACACAAATAGAAGTCAATAAAAAAAATTCAAATAAATAAAACGATATCCAATAACTGCATCCAATTTATCTTCCTT